>OZ022263.1:85742148-85844648 GCA_963978885.1 Nemotelus pantherinus | reverse complement strand
CATTATTCAGGCCAAATTTGGTTGAAAAGCCATGATAGAGTTGCCAGCTATTGTTAGTTTTGTGTTTAATTGCAACATCTTTATTAAGCGGTGATATCGTATAATTTTCAAATGGTAATGATATTATAGTGACAATAAACAGCAAATATAAAGTTTTCGATTGTTTAAAAAAACTCGCTGCAGGTAACCCTAAATTTCTTTATACTCCTATAACTTCGAATGTAATGAAACAACGTGAAGCAGATGTGATATATTCTTGGCTTTGATACTGGCAGAAGGTTGCCAGCACGAGTCGGTTGTGCTACTTTTGTATCAATAAATGCTCACAGCTAGTATTCATACCGTAAACATTTACAATGAAAATAAATAACCAATGTTTCAATTCCCAAAGTTTTTCGGTAGCGCCAAACACCAACTTCAGTTACAGTGCTCCAGGGACTGAGCATGTTCTTCATTGATGTTATATGAGATGCTGCTTTCAACATTTTGTGAAATAAGCAACTGATAACGAATACAATTAACCCGTGTTTTGCTCTCATAAACGTTGAAATTCATGCCGGTGGTAATATCTGAAACCTTCCACCATATGAGTTATAATGCATTCTTGAGACCAAAGTAAAACGTGGCGTTTGAAACAGTTTGGCCGTAATAAACAGCTCATATGGTGGAATATGCACTCAAAGATGTCATATGTCAACTGTCAACTGTGTCACCTGTGTATGATTTCGGTGCTTCGGAAATAATTAATTTTTCATTATATCTACATACAGTCTCTACAGTGAAATATTCTTAAATTTAAATACTCTGTGCTAATCAACATTACGCGAGTGTTTTCCCTCATTACTTGTGTTATTCTTGTTTTCTTCTACAATCGGGGAATTCGCTCTAAACAAGGCCGCGTAACGTCGCGTCGTTTACTATTACGCGTCAACAGACAACTCTGAGGGGTCGACCCGGTTTTCTGTTGTGTCAAGCCTTGTACGATCTGTTTCATCATTCGTCTTTGTCTTTGTTAGTTTTTCATTTTCTTGGATTTCTAATTTTGTGTAAAGAAAAACACTGACAAAAAACACTGACAAAGAAATTTGCACTTACGGTTTATTTTAACATTAGTTTTGAAAATTTGTGCAAGTGATTATTCGCATTCTAATACTTTCACTGCTTAATTCAGTACCCGAGCTCCACAGTACAGCTGAGAAGATTCGCGGCTTGCACTCCAGCGTACGGGTTTCGATCCTCGTGCGAAATATTTTGTTTTTGTAAGTCATAGCGAATATTATCAATACAAATCATAATAATACGGAAAAATATAAAATATAATATAAATTTAAACCAAAATAACAAATCAAAAATACAACAAAATTTTATTATATTGTTCCGGCTGACAAAGAAATTTCTGATTACGATTCATTGTAACATTAATTTTGAAAATCTGTATGAGTGTTTGTTTACACTCTAATACTTTCACTGCTCCAAGTAATACCTGTGCAACACAGTATAGCTGAGAAGATTTGTGGCTTGCATTCTAGCGTTCGGAGATCGATCTTCGTGCTAAGCCTTCAGCTTTTTGTATATCATAACAAATATTATCACAACAAAGCATAATATATAGAAAAATATCAAATAAAAATCAAAATAACAAAATTTAATAATTGTTCCGGCTATTATATAATTGGAATTTACAATTTTTTGATAATTGAAATTGTAAACAGGATGTTAATGCTGATTTGACTGCTTTTATTTAAACAATATTCAAGTCACGTGCAGTCTAGTGTGTAGTTTCCTGGACTAGCATACCAGCGCCCTGGGCTCGTTCCTCGACTTGTGCGGCTTTTTGTAGCTTACTTCGAGCGTTTTCTATTTGCTGTTTCGCCTTGAATCGACTCTTCTTGTGGTACGAAAATCAGCTAGTCAATATGAGTTACAAGTGTAGCCTTGATAACTGCATAGCCTTCGACAACACATTAAAATCTGTAACATGCAAGGCATTTTGCAACCGGAAACTGCACGGTGCTTGCATGGGTGCACCGAGAGATTGGTTTAATCCCTACTTGGAGTCCCATTTTATTTGCTCCGACTGCCAGCATACAGAAAAACTAATGCAGAGTATGTACAATAACTTAGCTAACTATATCGGCAACCTTAATGGTGAAAAGGATCATATGCTTTCGAAACTACACGCACAAACGAAACTCAACGATGAAATTCTAACTGAAATCACAAGGCACATCGAAAGTTTTACGGCTACCCTAGATGCTGTTTCTAATGCCAGCAAAAGAAATTCAGATAGATCAGCCGAGCTTAATGACATCTTAGCTCAATTTAATTCATCAATCAGTACTTTAAGCACAACCAAATCTAAATGCCAAGCAAATGATAGCAATATGTTTAAAATGCTAGAAAATAAAATAACGGCAGCATTAACTACCAAGATTGATCAGCTGTCAAATATCATCTCTACCAATTTACTCTCCAACCAAAATTTAATTGTTGATAAATTAGAGAGTATAGTTAAGTCCGATACAAAGCCATCGGCAGAGGTAGGGCCATCCAATCCATGTGCACATCTGATGGAAATATCACTTCATGAGGAACTACTGAGTGCACATAATAACAATAACAATTCTTCAAACTTGTTAATGCCGATGAAGTCTACCAAAGATGTTTCAACCTCTCCTATCAAGGAATTGTTCACTACTATCGAAGACCATGAAGCTATTATCCAACAAAAAACATTATCTGAACCTCCCAAGAACGATTCTCAAAAAACAATTTTTAAATTTGGCACTTATTGGTCGGAAGATGATTGGATGAGACGTATTTCAAAAATCAAAAATCATGACGATTTGCAACCCCCTTACAAAGTTTCGACTGATAAGAAAATCTCGTTTTTTGTAAAAGGAGTACCAGATTCCACCGATAAATCTTGGCTTAGCAGGACCTTAAAAGAAAAACTTTCCATCGGTGATGTCAGCGTCGAGATGTTACCTCAACGTAATAAATATGCAAGCAGGAGCTACAAAGTTTCAATTCCTGAAAAGTATGCTTGGCTTTTCACTCACGTGAATGGAAGCGGTAGGAGCTATAAATGGAATGGCATCATATTTCGTCGTTGGAGGACCATCATCGCTAGCAGCAGCATCAAAAGTAGAAATAAGAACTCAATTTTGACTAGTAATTGTACTTCATCTGTATCTACTAACCAGGTAGTTTCTTCAAATCTTGTTACTAGAGACTTCACTAGCGTGAATCGAAATTCTACCGTCAGGTGTTCCCATCCAGAGACTCATGCTATAGCATATCCAACTAAAACTTCCTCTCCATCTCTGACTTCTCATTCCCGTAAGGTATGTTCCGACTCAATCGTAACTCGTAATTTGAATTCATTCAGTAGATCATCAACTATTGGTACTTCTATTGCTGCGACTTCTGCTAATTCTAACTTCGTTAAGAATTCTTCACGTAAAACCTGTAACCGCATCTTGTATCGCTCCTAACAAGATATCCTCAATCAAAAGCCCCAGAATTTTTTACCACAATTGCGGTGGTATGAGGGGTAAAATAAATAAACTCTTTCTTGACACCAAATCTTGCCATTTCAACGTGCTTGCTTTCACTGAAACCTGGTTGAATGACTCCCACATGAATGAAGAAATCCTTGACAGTACCTGGACTATCTTTAGAAATGACCGAGACTATGTTTCCACTGGTCAAACAAGGGGTGGTGGTGTCTTACTCGCAGTTAAGAACACTCACTCAAGTGAACTTGTAAATTCCGCCTCGCACGAATTGTTCCAGCATATATTTATCCGCGTTTCAATTGAAAAAACCTCGGTTTATATTGGTTTATTTTACGTCCCACCGAGATCTGACGAATCAGTGTACAATTATTTATGCGAGCAAATATCTTATTTTATGGCTTCTCGTAGTCCTGAGGATAAAATTATAATCTTGGGTGATTTTAATCGCCCGAATTTGCGTTTTGTTTCTGATAAGTCTGATGATGGTTTAATACCAGTAAACCTACTTGAGTCTTCTGATTTTAACCTTGTGAGTACGTTGTACGGCCATGATTTGCAGCAGGTTGTTCCGACTCCCAATCAAAATGGTAATTGGTTAGACCTAATCTTTACGAATGTTTATGACGATGTAGTGGTTAGTCCAACAAATGACGCAGAGAATCTCTTTTCTAATAGTCTTCACCATTCCGCTCTTACAGTTGAACTTTCCACGACAGATTGGAATATGTTAAGTACATACAATAATACGATTGTATACGATTTCCATAATGCTGATTATGATAGCATTCACAATATCCTTGACAATGTCGATTGGACAAATGTGTTTATGTGCCATTCCCTTGATGATGATGTAGCCATGTTTTATAGCATTGTTTTTGACGCGGTCGACAAATTTGTACCTAAGATAAGGAAAAAAGATAAACTCTCTGAACCTTGGCTTGACAAGACTCTTAGACGTCTGAGAAATCATAGGAACAAACTTTACAAGCTAATGAAGAATCAAGTCGACATTAGCCGTCGTATTAAAGAAGAATACGATTTAATTGCTCATGAATTCCATACTAAGTCTCACGAAGCGTATGACAGATACATTAAAACTACAGGAGAGAATATAATCCACAACCCCAAAAAATTCTTTGATTTTGTTAATATGAAGCGGAAAACAAGCGGCTACCCCTCTTCAATGTCCACTGGAAATTCTTTGTTGTCTTCTTCTCCTCAGGAGATCTGCAACTTTTTTGCGGACCATTTTCAAGAAGTTTTTGGTCCAGTTAGCATCCCAACATTATATCGATTCCCGGGCGCGACTCAAACAATTTTTGCTGAGGATATGACCATATCGAGGAATGAGATATTTACTGCCATTATGGAGCTTGACAGTAACAAGGGCCCTGGACCTGATCTCCTCCCTCCTACTTTCCTGATCAAGTGTGTAAAACAACTGATCTCGCCCCTTCATACTATATTCAATAATTCTCTCTCCTCTGGGCTATTTCCTTCGTATTGGAAATCTTCTTATATTACACCAATTTATAAAAGTGGCGATAGACGTTCTGTTCAAAATTATAGAGGCATCGCCATTCTATCTGCTATTCCCAAGCTTTTTGAAAAAATCATCTACTGCAAACTTTCTCCTCTGGTCGACGCTCGACTGAACGAGCAGCAGCATGGATTAAGAAAAGGTCGTTCTACTACAACTAATCTTATGGTCCTTGTTTCTGATGTTTTATGCAAAATGGAGAAAGGTGATCAAATCGACGCAGTCTATACAGACTTCAGCAAAGCATTCGACCGAGTTGACCACTCCATTTTGATCCCCAAGCTGAAACAATTTGGAATTGCAGGACCTTTACTAAAGTGGCTTGGCTCCTACCTACACGACCGCTTGCAATTCGTGAAATTCCAGGGTCTAATTTCTAAGAAAGTTGACGTGAAATCTGGTGTACCTCAAGGTAGTCATCTTGGCCCTCTTCTTTTTAATATTTTTATATCTGATATATCGGAGGTTTTATCTGACATTCCCCATTTACTATATGCGGACGACCTCAAAATCTACCATGTCATCAGGACACCATCTGACGCTACCTTTTTTCAGTCTAAACTGAACTCTCTAGACCATTGGTGCTCCGCGAACAAGCTCCCTCTTAATATTGATAAATGCCGCGCAATCAGCTTCTCTCGCAAAACTGCACGCGTTCATTATACGTACCGCCTCAACGATAAGTCACTCAGCAGGGTTGACAACATATTAGATCTCGGTGTCACCCTGGATGGAAAGCTCCGCTTCAATCTTCATTACGATAGAGTGCTTTCCCGAGCAAGTAAACAACTTGGTTTCATTAAGCGACGGGCCAAAGAGTTTAAGAATCTCTGGGTTACTAAATCCTTGTATATTTCACTCGTGCGTCCTCTTCTTGAATATGCGTGCACTATCTGGAATCCAGCTTTTGAAATTCATAGCCAAAGATTTGAGTCTGTTCAGAAGCAATTTTTACTATTCGCTTTGAGGGACCTTTTCAACCCTTATGATTTCAGTAATCTACCATCATACGAATATCGCCTTAAATGTATGAATTTGTTACCCCTTGCGTCGAGAAGATTAATGTTATCTGCCTGCTTCAGCTTCGATGTCATCAGAGACGTGGTTAATGTCGTCTACTTGAAAGAAAAGTTTGTACTCAATCAGCCCTTGAGAGTCACTAGATCCCGACGATTGCTTATTGAATACCATCACAATACAACATATGCAGCAAACGAGCCAATAAATAGGTGCTGCAAGCTATTCAATAGCATGAGCGAGAACTTTTCCCCTACGGTTTCTAAATCAACGTTTAAAAATAACATCATCAAGGCTCTCTCTTTATAGTCTCCCCACCCCCCACCATACTAACATATATGTTATTACGCGTCAGGTCAATGGATACACCAGCGAGACGGCTTAGGCATTGACTTTGTACATATTAGTAGTAAATATTAGTGTGATAAGAAAAAAAAAATATAATAGGAAAATAGAAGAATAGGTAGCTTAAGTAACGCTCCTTTCGACGATGCAGCCGCACGCCAGCAAGCCCCGAAGTTTACAATCAAAACAATAACACATGACCGCAATCATCGTGACTCGGAAGCGTACCAGCCACGAGAGGAGCAATTTACCTAAACGACCCTTACCTGTGAATTATACATACTACGATTATCTTATAGGAGTTTCGCAAAGATCAAATCATCCAATTATTCCGGAACCAGAGGCAGCATACTCGTTCCTTAAGAACAAAGATGAAAAATCATTTCGGAGTTTTGACGTGACCGCTTTAGAAAAACGCCTGCGACGCGCTAGAAAAGAAAAGCCGAAATCTATAAATTTATTCAACCAAATTGGCAACTATTGGCGAATAAAGGGGTGATGCTCGACAAGCGATTGAATGCTTTCGACGTGCCTTAGCCATATCTCCGACAAATGCTGATGTGCTGTTGAGTTTGGCGCGAGTATTATTTAATCTGCAATATTTGGATGACGCTATACATTTGACTAGAAGGTCTCTGGAAGTGCAACCACCGGATCGGAGTGCATGGCAACAGTACTTCACGTTAGGTGAAATTTTCAAAGCGTACGGACATTTTCACGAAGCACTGCAGAATGTCCAGCAAGCATCTTTGCTTTTTCCGCAACACGAGCCCATATTGAAAGTTTTGCGCGAATTCGAACCAACCTCGACGTCATCTTTGCACGTTTACACTATATTTATTATAGCTGTTTTGGTTTTAGCAGTTTCCATTGTAATTTTAACGTCTAATGATAGTACGGATTCAAACAGCTTCCCATCGGAATTTGAACCGAAAATGCATAGACATTTCAATCGAGCGATGACCATGCGTTCATTGAAAGGATTCTCATCACGCGGCTTTAAGCATCACCGAAAACACTAAAATCAATTGCTTGAAGAAAACACTTTAGTTCAGAAATGTGAACTTGGGTAAACAAACGAAACGTCAAACTACGACGACGATCAGCGACAGGGACGCCGCCAAGCGGCTGGAAGCGTCGTTATTTCCAGCCGAATGGAAGGAATCGGAAGGCTGCGTTCGGACCGTCGAGTGCGAAAGTCTATTCGAAAGCTTACGTTCGATGCACCCAAGTGCAACAGTGCATTGCCCCCAAATGAAGAATGCATGATAGGATGAGGAAAAGCGGTTAACACGAATTCCGCTAAAGCGGAAAATAGATAGTCCACCGAGGCTAGGTGGAAGCTGGGATATGAGGAGTGGGTCTCTTTTGGAAACCAGCAGGCGTAGACGTAAGTCGAAAAAAAATCTAAAAGCGACGAAGTTTTGGGTGGAATGATTAACGACTTCTTTTACTTTTCACGTGAACCACGGATTGTGATTGAGGCGACGGCAGATATAAGCTAAGATATCTGAAACGGTAGCGTTGAATTTTTGAATTTGAATTGTGGATGAGAACGAAGAACTTACCTGCGCTTCGACAATTGGCGAGCTGGTGGTCCGCAAAGTGGTGTGCGACTTCGGATGAGGCGACGGCAGATATTTGCTAAGATATCTGAAACGGCAGCGTTGAATTTTTGAATTTGAATTGTGGATGAGAACGAAGAACTTACCTGCGCTTCGACAAATTGGCGAGCTGGTGGTCCGCAAAGTGGTGTGCGACTTCGGATGAGGCGACGGCAGATATAAGCTGAGATATCTGAAACGGCAGCGTTGAATTTTTGAATTTGAATTGTGGATGAGAACGAAGAACTTTCCGGCGCATCGACAATTGGCGAGCTGGCGGTCTGCAAAGTGGTGTGCGACTTTGGATGAGGCGACGGCAGATAATAGTTAAGGTACGTTAAGTTATCTTGTTCAATTGAAAGGTTGTAGTTGGGCTAGCGGCCGTAAGAGTAGATATTCGAAGATAGGTGAATTAGGGCTGCTAGCATTAGATTGTGTATCGTTAGGGATCGGCGCCGTAGTTGGTAGTTTACAAAAGTGAAATTATTACTAGAAATAAAGTATGTAAATTCGTGTAAGCGTCGGTGTATCTATCCGTGGAAGTCGTGGAAAAAATTGCTGATATTTCGTGAGAAGAGAAAGTGTTGCCCGCCCGAATTCTCGTTTCGCGGAGACGGGCTTGTAGACAGCGCGGGTTTGAAACGAGTGGCGCCCGAATCCACCCCTCTCGGAGTGAGCGAGCCACCCGTGGCTGTCGCCCCTTTCCCCAGTAGAAGGAGAAGGGGTCGCATTACCGACCGGGGAGGTCGGTAACAAATTGGCGCCCAACGTGCTAAGGGTTAAAAATCGACAAATTCACTTAAATTCGAAATCGAATTAGCGAAATTATTAACTTCAATAAAATTGCGGGCCGAAAACGTGATTATACAATTGGTCGAAGGTAATATTATTTGGAATCGGCATAATTAAACATACTTTCGAAATCGAGAGTTTCTAAACGTGGTAATACGGTTCGACGAACGTAATATAATTTAGAAGCGGCGTATTTAAACATATTTTTATACATACATATGCATATATTGGTATAAATACATGATTTGCATATAATTTCATATATATATAACGTAGTTTTATATATAGTTGACATATTTTTTATATTATATACATACATATATTGATACAACTACGTGATTTACATATAATTTGTTGGAACTATATATCAATTTGGATCGTTGAATTATCCGGGTTGTACCTGCGAGAGGAAATAAGAAAAGATAGTTTGGAGTGTGAGTGGAAGTGTTTGCGGTGTGTGTTAGAGTTAGTTAGAGGAATTTGAAGTAAATAGTTTCCCAGTGACTAGGTGAACGCGAAAGAGAATCGGAAGCGCTTCATGGTAATAGTGGTGGAAAGTTATTATAGAGCGTTATAGGAATATAGGTATATATAAATACGTAGATATATATATATACATATATATACATTGTTGGCTTTATATATAATTAGTTATATATAAAGGTTAATAAAGAAGTGAAGAAAGAGTATATTTCTTGGGAGGGAGCAGAACAATTTGTGGTGTCAATATGTCTGGTGTTGGGGCCGTGAGGAAAATTTCGGTGGACCGGCTCAGTAAAGACGAGCTGACCTATGAACTCGCCATTCGAGGTCTGGTGGCAGACACCGTGGAGTCGATGAGAAAACAGTTGAGGGGGGCGTTGAGAAGCGAGGCTAATCTGGGGGAATCGTTCGCATTGGATAAATATCCTTTCACATTTGCCGAGGATAAAGAGGCACTGGGTGCAAAACTAGCAGAGATTGGAGTGCTAATAGACTCGTTTGTTGGGGACTTTAACTCTGGGGAATTTCTCAAGCTAAAAGGAAAGATCTGCTATGCGCTACGAAGACTAGGGTACATGCGGGGAGTAACTGCGGAGGAGCTAGACTTCCTGAGGAAGACCAAGGGCGAGCTTCTAATAGCAATGGGGGATTTATTATACAAGGCTGGTGGGGAATTGACAGAGGAGACGGACGAGGATTGGTCTCTGAATACTCCGAGCTCACCAGTTCCGAGTACGCCGACTTTTCAGTCGAAGCCAGTAGAGCTGCACAAATGGGGGGTACGATTCAATGGAGAATCTCCGAACTCGGTAAGTGCGTTTCTGGAACGGGTGGAGGAGCTTCGGGAGGCTAAAGGGTTATCGAAGGCTCAACTCTTTAAGTCGGCGGTGGACCTTTTTGAAGGTAAGGCCTTGATTTGGTTCCGTGCGAATCGAGCGATCTGCCGGAGTTGGGAGGAATTGGTGAAGGAGCTGCGAGAGGAATTCCTCCCCGCGGACTATGATGACCACCTACTGGAGGAGATAAGACGTAGGACTCAAGGTCACGGGGAGTCTATAGGCGTGTACGTGGCCGTGATGGAGGGACTATTTCGTCGTCTGAGCCAGCCACTAGGGGAGGGGGAAAAGATGAAAATGATCAGAAAGAACATCGCGCCATTCTACCAAACGCAATTAGCCCTGATAAAGACTGAGTCGGTTGGAGAATTGGTAAGTTTGAGACGATCGCTCGAGGCAGCGAGGACCTCCGTGGAATCCTTTGCTCCTCCGCCTCCAAGAAGGACGCCTAGGCTGTTGGAACCGGATCTCGCGTACCTTGAGACGGCTGATGTAGCCGCAGCAGCAGTAACAGAAACACGCCAGAATGTTATCTGCTGGAACTGTCGTCGACCAGGCCATACGTCTCGGGATTGTCACGATCCTAGAAAGTGTTTTGGATGCGGCAGAGTAGGGACAGTCAGGGCGGAATGTCCAAATTGTCGGAGCGGTGAAAGAAGGAATGTGGGCGGAACAAGTAATCCTCCAGCAGGTCGATCGAGACAGCAACCGGGAAACGGAAGTTGTGCCCAGTAGGCGGTCACCTGGGCACAAAGGAGAATATAGTAGGAGCCGCGACGACCACACAATTAGACTTTCTGGTAGCAAAGAGGACCGGAGACAACCGTCCACACTTAGAGGTGGATGTATTTGGGCGGAAGTTTATGGGCCTTCTGGACTCAGGCGCGACTCACACGGTAGTAGGGGGAGAAGGGTGGAAGATACTCGAGGGGCTAGGAGTAGAGCTACTGAGTTCCAACCAGAAAAGCATCAGATTGGCTAACAGTCACGGTTGCGCCATCATGGGCATGGTCACTATTCCAGTGAAACTGGAAAACAAAACAGAATGGTTGGAAGTGTTGGTGGTTCCGTCGCTCCCGCACGCTCTCATACTAGGAGTAGATTTCATTAGGCAATTCGGGGTGGTTCTAGCACTGAGCGAGGAAAGTTGGAGTTTTCTGGATGCATTGGAAGGGGAGGCAGGAGAGCAATTAAAGTCGCGAAGTCGTTTGACGGAGGTGGAGGAAGCCGCACTCAGCCGTTTGTTAGAAGAGGAGTTTCATCGCATGGGGGAAGGTATCGGATGCACCACCCTTGTGGAACACGTCATTAAGACTAACTCCGTACCGATTAAGCAAAGGTACTATCCTGTGTCACCGGCGGTACAAAAGCACATCGATCGAGAGCTGAACGAGATGATGGAACAAGGGATAATTGAGCCATCATCGAGCCCCTGGGCGTCGCCGATATTGCTGGTAAAGAAAAAGGATGATACGTACCGCTTTTGCGTAGATTACAGGAAACTGAATAAGGTTACCGAGCATGACGCGTACCCGCTGCCATATGTGTCGGCGACGTTGGATAAACTTCGTGACGCCAAATACCTGTCATCATTGGATGTGAAGTCTGCCTACTGGCAAGTTCCTATGGCGGAACAATCACGTAAGTTCACTGCATTCACGGTACCGCATCGCGGTTTATTTCAATTCCGGCGTATGCCTTTCGGATTGCAAAACGCACCCGCGACTTGGCAGCGCTTAATCGACCAGGTCCTCGGCCCAGATCTCGAACCCTATGTGTTTACCTACTTGGACGACATAATAGTGGTGACACAAGAGTTCAGCAAGCATCTGGAAATCTTGAGAGTGGTTTTTGGTCGTCTCAGACAAGCCGGTTTGAGAGTTTCTCGCGACAAGTGTGAATTTTGTCGCTGTCGCCTTAAGTACCTCGGGTATGTCGTTGACGAGAAAGGTTTGAATGTAGACCCGGACAAGGTGAAGTCCTTATTGGAGATCCCTTCGCCTAGGAATGTGAAGGGGGTGAGGCAGTTCCTAGGGATGGTCTCGTGGTATAGGAGATTTATACCTGACTTTGCTACGATGACGGCACCATTGACAAACCTACTCAAAAAGAACCAAAAGTTTGCATGGACCCAGGACTGCGAAGCAGCGTTTACACAGGCGAAGGTGAAATTGTCCACGGCACCAATACTAACCTGTCCGGATTATGATCTACCATTCTACGTTCAAACGGATGCGTCAGACTTGGGCTTGGGAGCGGTGCTCACACAAAGGCACGCCGACGGGGAAAAGGTAGTATGTTACTTGAGCCGATCCTTATCGAAAGCAGAAAAGAAGTACTCAGCCACGGAGAAAGAATGCCTCGCAGTGCTGTGGGCGGTAGAGAAGCTGCGACCATATATAGAGGGAGCTAAATTCACCGTCATCACGGATCATTACTCCTTGGTCTGGCTGAGCAATTTAAAAGACCCGACAGGACGATTGGCCAGGTGGGCAATCAGGTTACAACAGTTTCCCTTCGAAATTGTACACCGAAGAGGTAAGGAACATCTCGTACCCGATGCTCTTTCACGAATGTTGCCCAGGGAAGAACTCGCAATATTAGAGACTCCTGGAGACCGTTGGTACGACAAGATGAAGAAGAAGGTGGAAGAGACCCCCGAGCGCTATGCGGATTGGCGAGTGAAGGATGACCAACTGTGGAAACATGTGCCCGGGCGTTATCCTGCACTGGAGGGAAAGGAGTCGTGGAAGAGGGTTGTGTCCAAGGAAGGTAGAGCGGAAATCCTCCAACGATGTCATGATGACCCTACGGCGGGCCATATGGGAGTTAGCCGCACGATAAGTCGCGTGGCGACTAATTATTATTGGCCTAAGATGCCAGCGGACGTGAATGCTTACGTTAAGAAATGTAGGATCTGCCAGGCCAATAAGGTTGAGAGAAAGGCACCGGCAGGGTTCATGGTTTCACGGAGTGGGTCGCCTAAGCACCAATGGGAAATGGTCTGTGTCGACTTGGTAGGACCTTTCCCACGATCGAAGAATGGCTATACTCAAATCCTCACCGTGGTGGATTATGTGAGTAAGTTCACGCTCTTATTTCCCTTGCGACAGGCAACAGCGGCGGCTGTTTGTCGTGTATTGGAGGAACAGGTGTATCTGCTTTTTGGGGCACCTAAATGGCTAGTGTGCGATAATGGGGTCCAGTTTCGGGGAACTTTGATGCGCCGGCTGGCGGAAAGTTATGGAACCGAAATCAAGCACACAGCATTATACCATCCGCAAGCCAACCCGGCTGAGAGGAGGAATCAGGACCTTAAGCGGATGTTGCGTTCTTACGTGACCGAGAACCATCGCGATTGGGATCGGAATCTCGCAAAGATAGCCTGCGCACTTCGGACCTATAAGCATGAGGTGACTAAGGTCACACCCTATTTTTTTAATTTCGGACGAGAGATGGTGACGTTCCACGAGGCGAAGGAGCCTCCAGAGGTTGACCAAATTATCCCAGGACCGGAAGTCAGGGCTGACCAACTCTTCCAGTTACGAGGGGAAGTGGTGGAACGAATGAAACGCGCGGCTCGTCATAGTGAGCAGGGGTACAATTTGAGAAAACGGAACGTGATGTTCGAAATAGGAGATTCGGTTTGGCGGAAAAATTATTCCATTTCAGACGCAACCCGGTTTTACTCCGCAAAGCTCGCGCCGGAATATCTTGGTCCGTTTTGGATAAAATCTCGGGTATCAGGGTGGACTTATCTCTTGGTGGATGGTGAGGGCAAGGAAGCGGGAGTTTGGCACGTGAAAGATTTGAAAAAGTTTATCGATTAGGTGGATTAAAATATAGGATGAACGTGTGATTCTTAGACATAGGGGAGGCAAATCAGACAGTATGGCTGAGAAGAAGATAGAAATATAAAATTAATCATAGTAACACTAGGTCACGAAGATTATTAGATCATAATACGGTGGGTGGGCTGAAGTATTATGGAGGAATATTCTCAGAACTCAGATTAGGAAGATTAGAATGTAATTAAGTAGGTGGTGGTGGGTACGATAAGTCGAAGCGATTGGTGGTGGGTAGTTTTAGTATAATGAAAAAAAAAATATATAGTGGTTAGAGGTAGGGTTAGTAAAATAGCAAAAGTATTACCTAAGCAGCGGTGTTGGTGGCAAGTGGATCCCTCCATAGACCGAGTTGTTGTTGTTTATTTTATTTTTTTTTCCTTCTTCCTTCTATTCTTTTTTTTTCCTCCTTAACTCATCTCACGATTGGGTCCTTGCTATCGCTTAGGCATTCCACGGGGCAATAATTGGGATGCTAAAATGATCACCAGGGAGTTAGTACAGGAAATGGCATGAGTGTGAGTGATAACATGTTGTAATAGATTATACTAAACAAAATTGGGGATTCCGATCGCAGGTAAAACGAGGAGTTAGTTTATTATTAACATTCCCAAAATTTATCATAGAAAAAAAAAAAAAAAAAAAAAAACGCGTAACCGAACTTTAACGTGGGTTGACGCGACGGGGCGTCCGGGAATCGGGAAATAGTCGCGGTAATATTAAAGAGAATTCCTACGAAATTCTCTGGGGAAGGGGGTGATATTACGCGTCAGGTCAATGGATACACCAGCGAGACGGCTTAGGCATTGACTTTGTACATATTAGTAGTAAATATTAGTGTGATAAGAAAAAAAAAATATAATAGGAAAATAGAAGAATAGGTAGCTTAAGTAACGCTCCTTTCGACGATGCAGCCGCACGCCAGCAAGCCCCGAAGTTTACAATCAAAACAATAACACATGACCGCAATCATCGTGACTCGGAAGCGTACCAGCCACGAGAGGAGCAATTTACCTAAACGACCCTTACCTGTGAATTATACATACTACGATTATCTTATAGGAGTTTCGCAAAGATCAAATCATCCAATTATTCCGGAACCAGAGGCAGCATACTCGTTCCTTAAGAACAAAGATGAAAAATCATTTCGGAGTTTTGACGTGACCGCTTTAGAAAAACGCCTGCGACGCGCTAGAAAAGAAAAGCCGAAATCTATAAATTTATTCAACCAAATTGGCAACTATTGGCGAATAAAGGGGTGATGCTCGACAAGCGATTGAATGCTTTCGACGTGCCTTAGCCATATCTCCGACAAATGCTGATGTGCTGTTGAGTTTGGCGCGAGTATTATTTAATCTGCAATATTTAGATGACGCTATACATTTGACTAGAAGGTCTCTGGAAGTGCAACCACCGGATCGGAGTGCATGGCAACAGTACTTCACGTTAGGTGAAATTTTCAAAGCGTACGGACATTTTCACGAAGCACTGCAGAATGTCCAGCAAGCATCTTTGCTTTTTCCGCAACACGAGCCCATATTGAAAGTTTTGCGCGAATTCGAACCAACCTCGACGTCATCTTTGCACGTTTACACTATATTTATTATAGCTGTTTTGGTTTTAGCAGTTTCCATTGTAATTTTAACGTCTAATGATAGTACGGATTCAAACAGCTTCCCATCGGAATTTGAACCGAAAATGCATAGACATTTCAATCGAGCGATGACCATGCGTTCATTGAAAGGATTCTCATCACGCGGCTTTAAGCATCACCGAAAACACTAAAATCAATTGCTTGAAGAAAACACTTTAGTTCAGAAATGTGAACTTGGGTAAACAAACGAAACGTCAAACTACGACGACGATCAGCGACAGGGACGCCGCCAAGCGGCTGGAAGCGTCGTTATTTCCAGCCGAATGGAAGGAATCGGAAGGCTGCGTTCGGACCGTCGAGTGCGAAAGTCTATTCGAAAGCTTACGTTCGATGCACCCAAGTGCAACAGTGCATTGCCCCCAAATGAAGAATGCATGATAGGATGAGGAAAAGCGGTTAACACGAATTCCGCTAAAGCGGAAAATAGATAGTCCACCGAGGCTAGGTGGAAGCTGGGATATGAGGAGTGGGTCTCTTTTGGAAACCAGCAGGCGTAGACGTAAGTCGAAAAAAAATCTAAAAGCGACGAAGTTTTGGGTGGAATGATTAACGACTTCTTTTACTTTTCACGTGAACCACGGATTGTGATTGAGGCGACGGCAGATATAAGCTAAGATATCTGAAACGGTAGCGTTGAATTTTTGAATTTGAATTGTGGATGAGAACGAAGAACTTACCTGCGCTTCGACAATTGGCGAGCTGGTGGTCCGCAAAGTGGTGTGCGACTTCGGATGAGGCGACGGCAGATATTTGCTAAGATATCTGAAACGGCAGCGTTGAATTTTTGAATTTGAATTGTGGATGAGAACGAAGAACTTACCTGCGCTTCGACAAATTGGCGAGCTGGTGGTCCGCAAAGTGGTGTGCGACTTCGGATGAGGCGACGGCAGATATAAGCTGAGATATCTGAAACGGCAGCGTTGAATTTTTGAATTTGAATTGTGGATGAGAACGAAGAACTTTCCGGCGCATCGACAATTGGCGAGCTGGCGGTCTGCAAAGTGGTGTGCGACTTTGGATGAGGCGACGGCAGATAATAGTTAAGGTACGTTAAGTTATCTTGTTCAATTGAAAGGTTGTAGTTGGGCTAGCGGCCGTAAGAGTAGATATTCGAAGATAGGTGAATTAGGGCTGCTAGCATTAGATTGTGTATCGTTAGGGATCGGCGCCGTAGTTGGTAGTTTACAAAAGTGAAATTATTACTAGAAATAAAGTATGTAAATTCGTGTAAGCGTCGGTGTATCTATCCGTGGAAGTCGTGGAAAAAATTGCTGATATTTCGTGAGAAGAGAAAGTGTTGCCCGCCCGAATTCTCGTTTCGCGGAGACGGGCTTGTAGACAGCGCGGGTTTGAAACGAGTGGCGCCCGAATCCACCCCTCTCGGAGTGAGCGAGCCACCCGTGGCTGTCGCCCCTTTCCCCAGTAGAAGGAGAAGGGGTCGCATTACCGACCGGGGAGGTCGGTAACAAATTGGCGCCCAACGTGCTAAGGGTTAAAAATCGACAAATTCACTTAAATTCGAAATCGAATTAGCGAAATTATTAACTTCAATAAAATTGCGGGCCGAAAACGTGATTATACAATTGGTCGAAGGTAATATTATTTGGAATCGGCATAATTAAACATACTTTCGAAATCGAGAGTTTCTAAACGTGGTAATACGGTTCGACGAACGTAATATAATTTAGAAGCGGCGTATTTAAACATATTTTTATACATACATATGCATATATTGGTATAAATACATGATTTGCATATAATTTCATATATATATAACGTAGTTTTATATATAGTTGACATATTTTTTATATTATATACATACATATATTGATACAACTACGTGATTTACATATAATTTGTTGGAACTATATATCAATTTGGATCGTTGAATTATCCGGGTTGTACCTGCGAGAGGAAATAAGAAAAGATAGTTTGGAGTGTGAGTGGAAGTGTTTGCGGTGTGTGTTAGAGTTAGTTAGAGGAATTTGAAGTAAATAGTTTCCCAGTGACTAGGTGAACGCGAAAGAGAATCGGAAGCGCTTCATGGTAATAGTGGTGGAAAGTTATTATAGAGCGTTATAGGAATATAGGTATATATAAATACGTAGATATATATATATACATATATATACATTGTTGGCTTTATATATAATTAGTTATATATAAAGGTTAATAAAGAAGTGAAGAAAGAGTATATTTCTTGGGAGGGAGCAGAACAATTTGTGGTGTCAATATGTCTGGTGTTGGGGCCGTGAGGAAAATTTCGGTGGACCGGCTCAGTAAAGACGAGCTGACCTATGAACTCGCCATTCGAGGTCTGGTGGCAGACACCGTGGAGTCGATGAGAAAACAGTTGAGGGGGGCGTTGAGAAGCGAGGCTAATCTGGGGGAATCGTTCGCATTGGATAAATATCCTTTCACATTTGCCGAGGATAAAGAGGCACTGGGTGCAAAACTAGCAGAGATTGGAGTGCTAATAGACTCGTTTGTTGGGGACTTTAACTCTGGGGAATTTCTCAAGCTAAAAGGAAAGATCTGCTATGCGCTACGAAGACTAGGGTACATGCGGGGAGTAACTGCGGAGGAGCTAGACTTCCTGAGGAAGACCAAGGGCGAGCTTCTAATAGCAATGGGGGATTTATTATACAAGGCTGGTGGGGAATTGACAGAGGAGACGGACGAGGATTGGTCTCTGAATACTCCGAGCTCACCAGTTCCGAGTACGCCGACTTTTCAGTCGAAGCCAGTAGAGCTGCACAAATGGGGGGTACGATTCAATGGAGAATCTCCGAACTCGGTAAGTGCGTTTCTGGAACGGGTGGAGGAGCTTCGGGAGGCTAAAGGGTTATCGAAGGCTCAACTCTTTAAGTCGGCGGTGGACCTTTTTGAAGGTAAGGCCTTGATTTGGTTCCGTGCGAATCGAGCGATCTGCCGGAGTTGGGAGGAATTGGTGAAGGAGCTGCGAGAGGAATTCCTCCCCGCGGACTATGATGACCGCCTACTGGAGGAGATAAGACGTAGGACTCAAGGTCACGGGGAGTCTATAGGCGTGTACGTGGCCGTGATGGAGGGACTATTTCGTCGTCTGAGCCAGCCACTAGGGGAGGGGGAAAAGATGAAAATGATCAGAAAGAACATCGCGCCATTCTACCAAACGCAATTAGCCCTGATAAAGACTGAGTCGGTTGGAGAATTGGTAAGTTTGAGACGATCGCTCGAGGCAGCGAGGACCTCCGTGGAATCCTTTGCTCCTCCGCCTCCAAGAAGGACGCCTAGGCTGTTGGAACCGGATCTCGCGTACCTTGAGACGGCTGATGTAGCCGCAGCAGCAGTAACAGAAACACGCCAGAATGTTATCTGCTGGAACTGTCGTCGACCAGGCCATACGTCTCGGGATTGTCACGATCCTAGAAAGTGTTTTGGATGCGGCAGAGTAGGGACAGTCAGGGCGGAATGTCCAAATTGTCGGAGCGGTGAAAGAAGGAATGTGGGCGGAACAAGTAATCCTCCAGCAGGTCGATCGAGACAGCAACCGGGAAACGGAAGTTGTGCCCAGTAGGCGGTCACCTGGGCACAAAGGAGAATATAGTAGGAGCCGCGACGACCACACAATTAGACTTTCTGGTAGCAAAGAGGACCGGAGACAACCGTCCACACTTAGAGGTGGATGTATTTGGGCGGAAGTTTATGGGCCTTCTGGACTCAGGCGCGACTCACACGGTAGTAGGGGGAGAAGGGTGGAAGATACTCGAGGGGCTAGGAGTAGAGCTACTGAGTTCCAACCAGAAAAGCATCAGATTGGCTAACAGTCACGGTTGCGCCATCATGGGCATGGTCACTATTCCAGTGAAACTGGAAAACAAAACAGAATGGTTGGAAGTGTTGGTGGTTCCGTCGCTCCCGCACGCTCTCATACTAGGAGTAGATTTCATTAGGCAATTCGGGGTGGTTCTAGCACTGAGCGAGGAAAGTTGGAGTTTTCTGGATGCATTGGAAGGGGAGGCAGGAGAGCAATTAAAGTCGCGAAGTCGTTTGACGGAGGTGGAGGAAGCCGCACTCAGCCGTTTGTTAGAAGAGGAGTTTCATCGCATGGGGGAAGGTATCGGATGCACCACCCTTGTGGAACACGTCATTAAGACTAACTCCGTACCGATTAAGCAAAGGTACTATCCTGTGTCACCGGCGGTACAAAAGCACATCGATCGAGAGCTGAACGAGATGATGGAACAAGGGATAATTGAGCCATCATCGAGCCCCTGGGCGTCGCCGATATTGCTGGTAAAGAAAAAGGATGATACGTACCGCTTTTGCGTAGATTACAGGAAACTGAATAAGGTTACCGAGCATGACGCGTACCCGCTGCCATATGTGTCGGCGACGTTGGATAAACTTCGTGACGCCAAATACCTGTCATCATTGGATGTGAAGTCTGCCTACTGGCAAGTTCCTATGGCGGAACAATCACGTAAGTTCACTGCATTCACGGTACCGCATCGCGGTTTATTTCAATTCCGGCGTATGCCTTTCGGATTGCAAAACGCACCCGCGACTTGGCAGCGCTTAATCGACCAGGTCCTCGGCCCAGATCTCGAACCCTATGTGTTTACCTACTTGGACGACATAATAGTGGTGACACAAGAGTTCAGCAAGCATCTGGAAATCTTGAGAGTGGTTTTTGGTCGTCTCAGACAAGCCGGTTTGAGAGTTTCTCGCGACAAGTGTGAATTTTGTCGCTGTCGCCTTAAGTACCTCGGGTATGTCGTTGACGAGAAAGGTTTGAATGTAGACCCGGACAAGGTGAAGTCCTTATTGGAGATCCCTTCGCCTAGGAATGTGAAGGGGGTGAGGCAGTTCCTAGGGATGGTCTCGTGGTATAGGAGATTTATACCTGACTTTGCTACGATGACGGCACCATTGACAAACCTACTCAAAAAGAACCAAAAGTTTGCATGGACCCAGGACTGCGAAGCAGCGTTTACACAGGCGAAGGTGAAATTGTCCACGGCACCAATACTAACCTGTCCGGATTATGATCTACCATTCTACGTTCAAACGGATGCGTCAGACTTGGGCTTGGGAGCGGTGCTCACACAAAGGCACGCCGACGGGGAAAAGGTAGTATGTTACTTGAGCCGATCCTTATCGAAAGCAGAAAAGAAGTACTCAGCCACGGAGAAAGAATGCCTCGCAGTGCTGTGGGCGGTAGAGAAGCTGCGACCATATATAGAGGGAGCTAAATTCACCGTCATCACGGATCATTACTCCTTGGTCTGGCTGAGCAATTTAAAAGACCCGACAGGACGATTGGCCAGGTGGGCAATCAGGTTACAACAGTTTCCCTTCGAAATTGTACACCGAAGAGGTAAGGAACATCTCGTACCCGATGCTCTTTCACGAATGTTGCCCAGGGAAGAACTCGCAATATTAGAGACTCCTGGAGACCGTTGGTACGACAAGATGAAGAAGAAGGTGGAAGAGACCCCCGAGCGCTATGCGGATTGGCGAGTGAAGGATGACCAACTGTGGAAACATGTGCCCGGGCGTTATCCTGCACTGGAGGGAAAGGAGTCGTGGAAGAGGGTTGTGTCCAAGGAAGGTAGAGCGGAAATCCTCCAACGATGTCATGATGACCCTACGGCGGGCCATATGGGAGTTAGCCGCACGATAAGTCGCGTGGCGACTAATTATTATTGGCCTAAGATGCCAGCGGACGTGAATGCTTACGTTAAGAAATGTAGGATCTGCCAGGCCAATAAGGTTGAGAGAAAGGCACCGGCAGGGTTCATGGTTTCACGGAGTGGGTCGCCTAAGCACCCATGGGAAATGGTCTGTGTCGACTTGGTAGGACCTTTCCCACGATCGAAGAATGGCTATACTCAAATCCTCACCGTGGTGGATTATGTGAGTAAGTTCACGCTCTTATTTCCCTTGCGACAGGCAACAGCGGCGGCTGTTTGTCGTGTATTGGAGGAACAGGTGTATCTGCTTTTTGGGGCACCTAAATGGCTAGTGTGCGATAATGGGGTCCAGTTTCGGGGAACTTTGATGCGCCGGCTGGCGGAAAGTTATGGAACCGAAATCAAGCACACAGCATTATACCATCCGCAAGCCTGAGAGGAGGAATCAGGACCTTAAGCGGATGTTGCGTTCTTACGTGACCGAGAACCATCGCGATTGGGATCGGAATCTCGCAAAGATAGCCTGCGCACTTCGGACCTATAAGCATGAGGTGACTAAGGTCACACCCTATTTTTTTAATTTCGGACGAGAGATGGTGACGTTCCACGAGGCGAAGGAGCCTCCAGAGGTTGACCAAATTATCCCAGGACCGGAAGTCAGGGCTGACCAACTCTTCCAGTTACGAGGGGAAGTGGTGGAACGAATGAAACGCGCGGCTCGTCATAGTGAGCAGGGGTACAATTTGAGAAAACGGAACGTGATGTTCGAAATAGGAGATTCGGTTTGGCGGAAAAATTATTCCATTTCAGACGCAACCCGGTTTTACTCCGCAAAGCTCGCGCCGGAATATCTTGGTCCGTTTTGGATAAAATCTCGGGTATCAGGGTGGACTTATCTCTTGGTGGATGGTGAGGGCAAGGAAGCGGGAGTTTGGCACGTGAAAGATTTGAAAAAGTTTATCGATTAGGTGGATTAAAATATAGGATGAACGTGTGATTCTTAGACATAGGGGAGGCAAATCAGACAGTATGGCTGAGAAGAAGATAGAAATATAAAATTAATCATAGTAACACTAGGTCACGAAGATTATTAGATCATAATACGGTGGGTGGGCTGAAGTATTATGGAGGAATATTCTCAGAACTCAGATTAGGAAGATTAGAATGTAATTAAGTAGGTGGTGGTGGGTACGATAAGTCGAAGCGATTGGTGGTGGGTAGTTTTAGTATAATGAAAAAAAAAATATATAGTGGTTAGAGGTAGGGTTAGTAAAATAGCAAAAGTATTACCTAAGCAGCGGTGTTGGTGGCAAGTGGATCCCTCCATAGACCGAGTTGTTGTTGTTTATTTTATTTTTTTTTCCTTCTTCCTTCTATTCTTTTTTTTTCCTCCTTAACTCATCTCACGATTGGGTCCTTGCTATCGCTTAGGCATTCCACGGGGCAATAATTGGGATGCTAAAATGATCACCAGGGAGTTAGTACAGGAAATGGCATGAGTGTGAGTGATAACATGTTGTAATAGATTATACTAAACAAAATTGGGGATTCCGATCGCAGGTAAAACGAGGAGTTAGTTTATTATTAACATTCCCAAAATTTATCATAGAAAAAAAAAAAAAAAAAAAAAAACGCGTAACCGAACTTTAACGTGGGTTGACGCGACGGGGCGTCCGGGAATCGGGAAATAGTCGCGGTAATATTAAAGAGAATTCCTACGAAATTCTCTGGGGAAGGGGGTGATATTACGCGTCAGGTCAATGGATACACCAGCGAGACGGCTTAGGCATTGACTTTGTACATATTAGTAGTAAATATTAGTGTGATAAGAAAAAAAAAATATAATAGGAAAATAGAAGAATAGGTAGCTTAAGTAACGCTCCTTTCGACGATGCAGCCGCACGCCAGCAAGCCCCGAAGTTTACAATCAAAACAATAACACATGACCGCAATCATCGTGACTCGGAAGCGTACCAGCCACGAGAGGAGCAATTTACCTAAACGACCCTTACCTGTGAATTATACATACTACGATTATCTTATAGGAGTTTCGCAAAGATCAAATCATCCAATTATTCCGGAACCAGAGGCAGCATACTCGTTCCTTAAGAACAAAGATGAAAAATCATTTCGGAGTTTTGACGTGACCGCTTTAGAAAAACGCCTGCGACGCGCTAGAAAAGAAAAGCCGAAATCTATAAATTTATTCAACCAAATTGGCAACTATTGGCGAATAAAGGGGTGATGCTCGACAAGCGATTGAATGCTTTCGACGTGCCTTAGCCATATCTCCGACAAATGCTGATGTGCTGTTGAGTTTGGCGCGAGTATTATTTAATCTGCAATATTTGGATGACGCTATACATTTGACTAGAAGGTCTCTGGAAGTGCAACCACCGGATCGGAGTGCATGGCAACAGTACTTCACGTTAGGTGAAATTTTCAAAGCGTACGGACATTTTCACGAAGCACTGCAGAATGTCCAGCAAGCATCTTTGCTTTTTCCGCAACACGAGCCCATATTGAAAGTTTTGCGCGAATTCGAACCAACCTCGACGTCATCTTTGCACGTTTACACTATATTTATTATAGCTGTTTTGGTTTTAGCAGTTTCCATTGTAATTTTAACGTCTAATGATAGTACGGATTCAAACAGCTTCCCATCGGAATTTGAACCGAAAATGCATAGACATTTCAATCGAGCGATGACCATGCGTTCATTGAAAGGATTCTCATCACGCGGCTTTAAGCATCACCGAAAACACTAAAATCAATTGCTTGAAGAAAACACTTTAGTTCAGAAATGTGAACTTGGGTAAACAAACGAAACGTCAAACTACGACGACGATCAGCGACAGGGACGCCGCCAAGCGGCTGGAAGCGTCGTTATTTCCAGCCGAATGGAAGGAATCGGAAGGCTGCGTTCGGACCGTCGAGTGCGAAAGTCTATTCGAAAGCTTACGTTCGATGCACCCAAGTGCAACAGTGCATTGCCCCCAAATGAAGAATGCATGATAGGATGAGGAAAAGCGGTTAACACGAATTCCGCTAAAGCGGAAAATAGATAGTCCACCGAGGCTAGGTGGAAGCTGGGATATGAGGAGTGGGTCTCTTTTGGAAACCAGCAGGCGTAGACGTAAGTCGAAAAAAAATCTAAAAGCGACGAAGTTTTGGGTGGAATGATTAACGACTTCTTTTACTTTTCACGTGAACCACGGATTGTGATTGAGGCGACGGCAGATATAAGCTAAGATATCTGAAACGGTAGCGTTGAATTTTTGAATTTGAATTGTGGATGAGAACGAAGAACTTACCTGCGCTTCGACAATTGGCGAGCTGGTGGTCCGCAAAGTGGTGTGCGACTTCGGATGAGGCGACGGCAGATATTTGCTAAGATATCTGAAACGGCAGCGTTGAATTTTTGAATTTGAATTGTGGATGAGAACGAAGAACTTACCTGCGCTTCGACAAATTGGCGAGCTGGTGGTCCGCAAAGTGGTGTGCGACTTCGGATGAGGCGACGGCAGATATAAGCTGAGATATCTGAAACGGCAGCGTTGAATTTTTGAATTTGAATTGTGGATGAGAACGAAGAACTTTCCGGCGCATCGACAATTGGCGAGCTGGCGGTCTGCAAAGTGGTGTGCGACTTTGGATGAGGCGACGGCAGATAATAGTTAAGGTACGTTAAGTTATCTTGTTCAATTGAAAGGTTGTAGTTGGGCTAGCGGCCGTAAGAGTAGATATTCGAAGATAGGTGAATTAGGGCTGCTAGCATTAGATTGTGTATCGTTAGGGATCGGCGCCGTAGTTGGTAGTTTACAAAAGTGAAATTATTACTAGAAATAAAGTATGTAAATTCGTGTAAGCGTCGGTGTATCTATCCGTGGAAGTCGTGGAAAAAATTGCTGATATTTCGTGAGAAGAGAAAGTGTTGCCCGCCCGAATTCTCGTTTCGCGGAGACGGGCTTGTAGACAGCGCGGGTTTGAAACGAGTGGCGCCCGAATCCACCCCTCTCGGAGTGAGCGAGCCACCCGTGGCTGTCGCCCCTTTCCCCAGTAGAAGGAGAAGGGGTCGCATTACCGACCGGGGAGGTCGGTAACAATGTATTGTATGTTCAATTTAAATTTGGTATTTATCTTGTTAATCATTCATTTGCCATTTATTTATTACTTTATTTGTTGTCTGTTTATATCTTATTTTATTTATACACTATTTAATTTGTTAGTCATTCTTTTGCCATCTGTCATTTATTTTTCACTTTATTTGTTGTCTGTTTATAACTTATTTTATTTATGCACTATTTATTAGTCTTGTATTTATATAGTTTGTTTTATTTTTATTTTGTTTCGTAATTTTATGCATGTACTATTATATTTTATTCTTTTTATACATGTAAGCCTTGCTTGGTAAATAAAAATAAATAAAACCTGCACGATTCTTCTACTGTTCTTTGAACATTAGTGTTTCTAGCGGTTCAGGTGCGCTAGAGTTTTTTTTTTTTAAAATTAAACTTATTTGCCTTAAACAAAATAAGTTATAAAATTGATACATCATATCAATCAACCATTTCTTACTCAAAGGTACAAATATAATTTTCTGACAGCATTTCCTGTAACACATATGATGAAAATGTTCAATGCTGGCAATCAGCATTAAGTCTACCATAACATGCTCGTGCTTAATCAACCTATCCTTTGAATTTCGTTTTCATCCAATGTTATCATCGAAAGTTTCAGCGATTAAACTATGTCTGGGGCAAAATTCGGAACATTTAAATATCGGTTGCTTATTTTATTGTCAATGCTTTGCTTATGAATACAAAATGGAAGCATCTGTTGGTGCAATATTTCCTAAATTGTCTGATGCTGGCAATCATGCGTTAGCACCGTAGTTGCTTCAAGTCAAGTTAAATCCACCTTGTGAATTTCGTCTCGATTGAATGCTTGCGCTGGAAGTTAAAGGAGTTAATATAATTTTATGGTAATCATCCTCAAAAATTTTGAAATTTTCGAAATCTAAGTATTTGTTGTAAACTGTCATTGCAAAATCATTCCCATTTGGAAATTTTATGCCAACATCGGTCGATCAAGAAATGTCAATAAATTCAGAAAATCAGAATAGCTGGCAACTCTTTCATTATTTTTCATTAAAATTCTTACAGAATTAGGTTCGCAGGAAGGTCCACTTATCACATGAATTTCGTTTTAATTTCGGTACTGCAGCGAAAGTTATAGAGGAAAAACCTTTATTCCCCTGAGCAAATTTACAATATTTAGGAGACAAAAATCAATTACATCCCCGCCACACCGATTCATAAAAAAGGTGTGAGAAATGCTGTAGGCAACTAGCGTCCCATCATCAACTTCCATGTGTTGCCAAACTATTAGAAGCGATAATCAGTACTGTTTTGGTGTTTCATAGCAAATCATATTATCTCCTTTCCAACCTGCTTGAATTTTCAATTCTGTTAATCCATCAATCGAGGCAGGACTTTAAGTAGACTGTTTATACACCAGCTTCACGAAGGCTTTTGATAAGCTAGATGTTTCCATATTATTGTATAAATTATCCTCTTTTTACTTTCCTTAGCTATTTATTTCCCGGATAGCATCTTATTTGGAGTGCCGTACCCAATGCGTATCCTTCCGTGGCGCCCTTCCATCAGAAACTGATGTCATAAAAAACTGATGAAACTGGTGTTTCTCCTGGAAGTCACTAGGACCTCTACTTTTTCTTTTCTAAATAACTGACCTACCATCTGTCCTGAAACATTCGTCAATTTTACTATATGCAGACGACGCCAAAATTTTTAGAAAGGTATCTGATTCTCATGTCTGCTTGAAACCTCAAGCTGACCTAAATAACCTCACCACTTGGTGTGACACTAACAAATTAGTCATTAATATTAACTAGTGTGCTGTTGTTTCGTACACGCGTAAAATCAGTCCGTTGAGCTTTGAATACCCTTTGAATAGTATTCCCTTAAGGTATTCTGACAAAGTACTCGATTTAAGAGTACTTTTAAATTATGCTTTTACTTTTGACGATCATATTTACGCCATCTAATTAAAAGCTTCCTCTACCATACTTTGGGATTTGTAAGGAGGTGGTCCAAAGAGTTTTATGACATACATCTTACTAAGATTCTTTTCTGTGCTTTAGTAAGACTGATACTTGAATATGCGTTATCAGCAGGTGTATGTGGACCGTATCGAGTCCATTCAGAAAAAATTTCTACGGTTTTATCTGTGGAATGTTTTTGGTCAGATCCTCTTTGCCTGCCTCCTTACATTGATCGATTTAGGTTATTGGCCATGAATACACTTAATAACAGACGTGAAAATTTCAAAAATATCTTTGCTGCTAAGCTCCTGACGGGAAATATTTCGTCTGAACATCTTTTAGGTTTATTTGAGCTCAATACCAAGGGTCACAGACTGAGATGCGTCAGCATTTTGTCATTCCTGTCCTATCGGACCAACTACGCCTTCAACGAGCTTCTTCCATAAAAATTTTTTTAGCAGTGATTACCATCAATTTGACTTTAATATAGGCTTACCGTCTTTGAAAAAGAGCTTGGCTAAAAATAGTCCACTTTAATTGATTTGGTTGTAAGTTTATAATCTTTTTTTGATGTAAATGCTAAAATCAAATTCTTCAAAATATGAAAAACGTATCTTTTTTGCAAATATTTTAAAATCAATAACGAAAAATCTCCCCATCTACAAAAAACGTCGCACTACTAAGCATAAGCGTTCTATCTATCGTAGAAAGTATGCTTAGTAGTGCGTAGTGCTATCACTAGGTGCGATTTTTAATTATAGTTGTTGTTGTATTCAATTTACTTAACTTAGAAAAACACAAAACACTGTATAGCTCGAAAGTACTAAAATATAGATAGAACGTTTATGCTTAGTAGCGTAGTGTAGCACTCAGATATCTCATGTGGGAGAACTCGTCGCGCCGGAAAGCTCTCAACGCTTCTGTGCTTGTTACTCTGCGTGCATGCAGCAGCACAGCAAAAAATGCAGCTAAAAATTCGCTCGTTTTGTTTGCTTCCATAGAGGTATATTTGCTTCCTACATTCCATTTGCAAACTCAAAAGCTCTGCTGAAAAACAAGGCGAAATCTTCGTTCGCATAGTTTGGCTCTTCGACTGTGGTTTTCATAAAAAGCTATATGACTCACCATAGACATTTTTAGCATGACACTAAGCTACAGATTCACCCAAAAAGCACTAAACGTGCCTTAAGAAGTTATCACTTCAAAAAAATATCAAAGATGCAGAGTAACGTCGTCAATATGCAAAAATTTCTTAATACACTAATATTCTATTTGAACAAATGATTGTTCTAATGAGTCAAGAGCAATTTATTGCGAATGCAAACAATAAGCATTGATGCATTTCTATGTTATACAATAAATTTGAAAGTGCTAAAATTAAGATAAAACAAGCTTAAAATGATGCTGATGTTCTCATCATTGAAACAGCAATCGAAGAATCTGATAGAAGAGTAAATATTAATGTTAGTGAAGAATTACACTTTTTAATGTTAAGCAATTTAGTGATAATAGGGCTAACTCGACTAATAAGCAAGCACACTCGTTCATCCTATGCTTTTATTTCAGGATTTCTATACATTACATTTAACTTTATAACGCATCTTCCCTGTTCTCGATAGGGCTCTTCTTATTCCCCCTTAGGTTGTTTGCAACTAAAATATAGACAGACGTGAGCAGCTCTCATTCACACAATCACAGTCTCTCATAGTAACACTTGAAAAATGTGTAGTCTACCTACTTGTATACAAGGGACCAGCCTAGTTTGCACGTTGCATGACCTTCGCTACCTAATGGCTCTGAGACAGCACTTGTCTCAGCTACACGACGAGAGAATCGTAAAGACAACAATCTCATGGTAAATCTATCAATTTCAAATCTGATATTAATTACATTTACTCACCACTGCAGTAAAAGGAACCACAACACAACTACCACTCTCGCAAAGGACTAAAAACTACTACCTACTGCCAGCGTACATGCCTCATCACTTATCGTGTATGTAGCATTGCCTCAATACCTCTAGCATTACTATAATAATATTGACGGAATAGGAGGACTACTTTCGATTAGCTATACCAAAGTATTCCTTCTATTTCATTGTTATTAGTTGCTCAAAACTCACCGACCAGACCAAGTAGTAGTCAAAAGTAGATTTTTTTCTCCTGTCAGATGATCTGTTCAGCAGTATTGATCCCCCACACTGCTGGACTCAAGTCGGTATGTTTGACGACTTTACTGTGAGGCTTAAAATTCAGTTCCGCTCTTGTTTCAGCCTCATGAAGAGACCCCCAAAAACTGTAAGATCTTTCAAAAACACCGATTGGGATATTTTTCAAAGTGACATAGATAAATTGGTAGGGAATCTTGATGTGTGCGTGACGGAAAATTTGTCAAACCATCAAGCTGATAGCCTATTGGTTAGCGTCAACGACATCATAAGTTCTAGTAGTGACAGAAATTCCAATTTGTTTAATCTTGATAAGTATCAAGGTCACAAACTACCGCCAGATATTGTTTAGCACATGAAGGTGAGGCATATTTGGCGTTGCAGGTTGAAGCGGATTTTTCAAAAACATGGGAGGGATCACAAGCTAATATCAACTGCCTGAGCAAGCTTATTGTTGAAATGGTCGCTAAATTTTGCAGTGAGTGTCTTGCACAGCGGCTGACTGCCATTCGGCAAAGCCCCAACATGTATAAGGAAAGTAATCGGCTTTCTGGTAAAAACATCAACCGGGAGATAGCGGTAATTGCTGGTAATGTTTCTGTGTGTAACCTCAATCTGCAGGCCAAATTGTTCGCAGAAAAATTTCAATCGCAATTATGGTAAATGCTGTTCCACCCAACTTCTCTGCTGTGCGGAAAGTGTGCAAGTGGTGCGGAAAGTAGTGCATGTTTCGTGAAAAACGTAAAGGTTTATGAATTGAAATTTCTCAAAAACGGTAACCGTTAAAAGAAAAAGTAGCGATTATTGTTTTAAGCTACAATTTTGTAATACCTTATTTTTTTGTAAACGTAAAGATTACTGAGATATTTACGTGACTTTTGGTGACTTTGGACCATGTGCTAAAAAATTAGCCGGCCTAGAATCGCTGGGGGACTTTTGAAATTTTATCAAGAATGACAATACCAGAATCCAGTATTTCTTTCATTTTTCCAACATTGGGCTTTTTCTATCGTCGTTTTTTCTCTGGACTATAAATTTGCTTATGAAAAAATGCCAAGGACCTCGCAGACAACACAACGAAATTGGTGTTTTCATGCAATGTTTTTCTGGTCTTAATAAAGTGCCTCTAACATTGATCGAACTAAAAACTTTATAGCAAATATTACATTGATCCAAATAAATTGAGCAGACGGCTTCAGTTTAATCTTGAATTCCTATTGCATTTAATAGGCTCGCATCAATAGCATTTTGATGAAATATCACAGTTTACATTTATTCGTTAACATTATTTATTTTTCATCCAGCAAGTTTTCATTACATTCATATTTTTCTTTCCACTTCCATTCATTTTCGTCGTCAACAAATGCATATTACTTTCATGGACAATCTGATATCATTCGTAAGTACTGTCTTCAACAATTCTTATCGTTCTAAGTCATCACTATCTCCTTTTTAGTCTAAATTCTTAAATGTACAACGGTTCGAGTTGTGTGTCTCATAACTTTTGCCGTCTTATTCGTCTTTAGAGTACTGAACTGGGGCGGTTATTGTTGTAACGGCCACTGACTCATGAAATAGCAGGACGACGGCGAAAAAACGACTGAGGCAAAAATGACAAAATTATCCATTAGTCAAGATGTCATTGAGTTAAACCATCTGTTGGCATGAAATTTCTCCACACTGTTTCTTTGGCTCACTGCCATAAAAAAATATGCGTGTAAGATTCAATGTTTTTGTTTCCTTGGTTCAAGTTGTCTTTTCCTCTTCTTTCTTTTTCCCATTCAATTTTTGCTCTTTTATCAGCGCTCAACTGCGGTGAGCTCAAGTAAACCAGCACACGCCAAAGTAAACAAAGAGAAAATCGACCTTATGATAATTTAATTTTTCATGCCGGATATACACTCTCCGCGAGATATGACAAATGTTTTCACATTGCAAGCACGAGACTGTGAATGGTGTTTTTCCCGTGGCCTACCTGTTTTATTGAGGGTTTATGAGGGTTTATGCGGGTCTCGTCTTAGCTTGAGGCCACTCGAAATGTTGTTGGTTTTAGGCATCAAATCTGAGGATTTGAAAAAAGATCTGATGCTGCTCCTCAACCCCTAGACCCGCACGAGGGTTGTCGTGGGATTACTTTACTTTATTTTAATGGTGCTGACTCCGTTGATATTTACCTATGGATTTGCTTTGTCTACAAAATCATGGAGAAGATGCATCATACCGGAAGGGTACGAGGTACACTGTTTGAATATTTGAACAGAACAGAGAAAATGCTACCTACACTACATGCATATCTGCGGAATTAAACAACACACCCTTCAAATTTTCTCAATACGGATAGGACGAGTTGAAAAAACGGTCTACCGCTTGAATAAGCAGTTTTGAGTGAAGACTTTGAATACTCGTCATATGTTTTGGGCACTGGTTTTCCAAGTTAATTGACGAAACGTTCGCGATGTATGTAAATTCTTCATAACGAAAAGAAGTAAAGTTTTTGGGAGAGTGTTTTTTGGTACACTGTATATTTCTCTAAATTCATCAGTAACGGCACTTCTTAAGTTGAGGTCGATGACGAGTCCCATGTTATATTTAAGGAAACTAGAAATAAAAACTATGGTTGAAATAAAAATTATGGTTGAAAAAATATGAAAGAAATTAGTAGTGAGTGGTGTTACTGCGTGATTTTCTTTGTATTTTGGTGATTGTAGGTTGTGTGAAGTAAGACTGTATTTGAAATCCAATATACAAAACAAATTGGCAAAATGTCAGTATATATGCTTATCAAAGCACTAAAGTTTCGTTGCGGATGTGGGAAATAGAGGATAGTTGTTAGACGGGCAGTCACTAAATATTCACTCTATAGTCCAATGAAATACGAGATAACAAAGGCGAAACTTTGGAAAAATTAGGGGAAAGCTGAATTTTGGTGTGAACCTTGGTACTGGCGTGTTGAACAAAATGTCAAAAAGTCTTCATCGATCCGTGTGCTGCATTACTTTTTATACCGGGTCAAAGGTCACCAAAAGTGACCTTTCCCAAATATCTCAGTAACGGTCACGTCTTCAGAAAAACAATGTAAAACAAATTTGTAGCTTAAAAATTTCCAACAAAAAAAATTAAAATTTTTTTTGTAACCATAACCGTTTTTGAGGTATATTGGTCTAAACAGTACCAAGGTTCACACCTAAATTCAGCTTTATCCTAATTTTTCCGAAGCACCCTGTTAAATTAAGCCTTTCAAGGAAAGAAATTTAAAATTGTTTCATGATGTAATTCCATCAAATAGAATATGATTATGTATTTGCAGGGTAGTGAATCATCGATGGAAATATTTTTTTTCCTTTATGCTTAGAACAAATATTTAATCATAGAAGTATTAAGTTTCCATCGCTTTTTCCCTCCTTGTCTTTAATAGCATATACAACGTATATTGGTTCTTAAGCTTTTCCAAGTAGAGTATATTTTATGCGTAAAAATGGATAATTTTTGCAAATTAGACTTCCGAAAGCAATATCAAATAGATTGTATTTTGAGACGATCAAAATAAGAAATTTGACTAGGGAAGTCAGCCAAAAGTCAGCCAACTTGCTCTTATAGTTCGGGTTGCTGCAACTCTTCTTTTAACCAAATACACATTGGCCAAGTCAAAGCAGGCAAGCGCCAGCGTGTGGTTGGTCCAGACAGGTGACTTTGACAGAATGGGCTTTGGCACGAGTGAAAAGGATTTTGTGACAACCCGGCAAATGCCATTCAAAAGTTGGCTCACAAGCAGTTGGCCTGACCTTGGCCAATATGCATTGGCTACATTAGAAACCCTTTCTTGTTACACAACATAGACCAAACTCGTTCAAAAAGACTTCTTAAGTGGGTTCAGTTGCTATTGTTCCAAGTATTGCACTTTAAAATTTGTTGACGAGTCTTATTTTTGCTAAGACGCGTACACATTCAACTAACGAGCGGCCAACGAACCGCCGATTTATTGACTTTCAACGATTGGCGTTGACTGTGCCATGTACACAAGAAGCGATTGCCCCAATGGCTTCCCAGCAAACCAAATGTATCATAATTAATTCATAAAAGAGTCATATTTTACGAATGTTTTTGTCGTTAACGAGCTCGCAAATGAATCGAAAACGATTCATTGGTCCTACTAAAATGGCCATCCGAGAAGAATCATTTTTAACGATTCGTAAATGAGTTAGAAAAAATGTGGTTTTAGCGAGTATATATCGACCAGCAAACTAGGGGAAGATTCTATGTAAAATCTGCTACTGAGCCGCATAGGCCATAGGGCACATACACATGGCTTGCATTATTTATTGCGTCAGTCATCCTAAGCATTGCTGCGTATCTTTTTACGAACAGGCTCGGTTTCGTATGAGGGATATGTCTGTTGACTGTCGAGAAACTATCGTTTTTAGTGAACGCTCACTAAATTGTTTGCTGGGTTGGGACCAAGTCGTTGGATGCGGTCCAGGTTGAGCTATCGTCGAAAAACCGTCCACACAAGAACGAAATTCCATGGCTAATACATCGACAACGCTTTGATGTTACCGCCTGCAGAGCGAAAGACAACAAAGGCCAACGCCAAGGTTGGTTCTTCGTAAGCACTAAGCAAATCCGAACCTACGAATGGCTTGGCCATTGACCTTGGTCTTTTGTGTACCCAGCTTTATGGGACAAAAATGTTGCGGGTGACCGACTTTTGGTGCAGCAACATTCAGAGCAATCACCCTAAGTGATTTGGAGAATCAATAGTCTCCCACTACAACTGGTCACATCAGTCAGGTATGCACAGTGAGTTAAAGTCTGATGAGAAACAGTACATAATTATAAACCGCTTAGTTTACTTTCAAATTTGGATCGTCCCAGAAAAAATTACAAAGTCAAAATGAAAACAATTATAAAATAAAAACATAAATAATTTTAGTGCGCCGAATGCTTCCATTTTGCACCAGAGATTTCAATTAGTAATACGATTACTAAAATATTGGTGAAATTGAATGAAAATGAAAATTTAAGCACAGGCAAAATCGTTTTAACACGTTGACCGCCACGTATTTTTTCACGATTCCGGTCTTAAAAGCCATTTTTTTAGTCAATAATTTATTTCTTTGTATAAACTTTGTAAAGTTGTATTTTCTGTTCATTTACGCCAAACCTGTTTTTAACTACTTTTCGAAGAAAATTAGTATAAAACTCGTTTCGCCGAAAATTCTTTTTTCTTTATATATTGTATATATATATATATATATATATATATATGTATATATATATATATATATATATATATATATATATATATATATATATATATATATATATATATATATGTATATATATATATATATATATATATATATATATATATATATATATATATATATATATATTTATATATATATATATATGAAAATATATATATATATATATATATATATATATATATATATATATATATATATATATATATATATATATATATATATTTACATATATATATTTTTTTTTTTTATGTATATAAATATATATATAAATATATATATATATATATATATATAAATATATATATATATAAATATATATATAAATATATATATATATATATATATATATATATATATATATATATATATATATATATATATATATAAATATATATATATCTATATATATATATATATATATATATATATATATCTATCTATCTATATATATATATATATATATATATATATATATATAGACTTTGGCGTGAACCAAATGTCGTAGGAATTTCGTACAAAAATCATGAAAGGGCTGCCAGCTATGACCATTTTTGTAATGTTTTGGAATTTCTTTACTGAGCGATTGCAAATGGGAATGATCCTGCAATAAAAATTAACAACAAATATTAACGCTTTAAAAATTTGAAAAGTTTTGAGGGTGGTAACCCTTAAATTCTTTTCACCCGTATAACTTCCAGCGCAGTGATTCAATCGAAACGAAATTTACTGGTTGGGTTTAACTTAACGTGAAGCAGATTTGGTGCATATTTTGCTTTGCTGCGGACACAGGGTAACGAGAATTAGCCATTTTCGTAAATATTTTACCAACCGATGCTTCAAATTACATGCTCATATGCAAAGCATTTGCAATAAAAATAAGAAACCAGTTTGTAAATTTTCCTAGTTTTGAACAATTTTCGGATGGCAGCCTCAAACAACGTTTAACCGCTGACATTTTCGATGAAATCTTCCGATTAGAACGAAATTCAAAAGATGAGCTTGCTAAGGTAAACTTATTGCTGCTTCGTTGGGAAAGTGTTGCCAGCACTGAACATTTGCATCATTTTTGTTATAGTTGAGTTTTGTTGCTTGAGATAAGAAATGGTTGATATGATTCTACAAAAAAGTGTATTACGTCTTTCCACATTTTTTTGTCACTCAAAGACAATTTCTTTGAAAATTAGTTTTCTAGCGGTTCTGATGCGCTTCACTGTTTTTTTATTTTCTCTCATGAGACCACTTTTTCATTTTTGCACTGTTATGCTACAGGTTTCTTCGTAGCTCTACAATTATAGCGAGAAATGGGCAAGTGAACATCCTTTGAGATATCATTCAGTTGAAAGTTAAAGTGTTAAACAATTTTCCACTTTTTAAACGAGCACTTGGTGTAACGAGATTTAAGCGCCCAACGAGGGTGTCAACAGCCGTATACTCACATCAGATGTGCAGAACTGTTGAAATCGATCAGTGGTAGCAGAGCACATAATTTGTATTGTTTTAAGGCTCTTTGTGCAGGGAAATTGGGTGGTCAAGTCAATATGGATTTTTCTTATAAAAACCTGAGTGAATATCATTCATTTAAAAAATTGTCTCGCATATTTATTCGTGATTTATATATCAAAGAGAAAAAGTATTTTACATCTTCTAGAATAACTTTCTAACAACAACTCAAACCTGTACCGTGGTAGCATCAGCCAAAATCTACCATCGCCCATCAGTATAAACTTGAAACACGCAAATCCCCTAATACTTTCGATAACATTATTATCGTAATTGACTTTTGTCAGCAAATTCAGAAGAACCCAAAAGCAAAATAATGTCTAAAAGTAACTTCCTAAGGACAAGAGCTGAATTCTTGAAAAGACCTCATTGTGACAGAAAACTTTTATAGTAGAGAGTTAGAACGCCATATTTTAAATTTAATAAAAACTTTCTTGAAGTCAGTGACAATCAATACATTACTGAAAGATATCTTTCAAAATTAACATGCAATCCAGTTGAAGTAAAATACGGGATGAAAGCGTAGTGGAAATTCTTTCGTGAAGCATTAAATGTTTTTGACGAAGTTTATTCATCGAAATAGTCAAGATAGACAGTTAGCTTTAGGTAGTTGTCTGAGTAACACGAAAACTTTCTCCTTTTTTTTAGTAGCTCTTTGGCTTCGCTATCATGTCTATTAAGCAAAACAAAATCACAAGTGCTTAATTTGATTCAAAGAGACGAAGCGGTTTCAAAGTGAGATTCAAGGTATGATAGAGTTTTGTGGGCATTAAACTCTTAATTTGAAAACTTTTTGACCTTTTTCTTTCAAGAATATAGTAATTTACAATTTATTCTCAGTTCCGTCTACGTGATCATTTGAAACAGAATCAGTTTTCATTTATGTCATAGGCGGTTGGAAAAAGGATACGAGTAACGCAAAAACTCCTCTCGAAAATTATGCTGTGAGTTGTGGGGAAAATATCATTAGAATTTTTTTTGTCATCAAAGTTGAGCGAAAATCGTTTATGCATCGTCTTTTTTCTATAATGTATTAAATTTCCTGTACAAAGATATTATACAAAATTGTGATGTAACATCTCAAGCATCAAAAATTCATAGAAAAAAATCGATATTGGTTATCACAGACAAGCAGAGCGGTCATTTTGTCCTTTTGGAGTAAAATACACTGAAGAAAAGTTGAATGTGCAGAAAAAGTGTTTTCCTGTAATAGTACTGAAAGCTTTCACAACCTTAAGAAGGAATACATTTTGCGCTTGTGAAATATGTTATAATATCCCATTAAGATGATTTGAAAACAAATGTGCTTGTACTCAATAGGTCTTCAACGGCGGTGACGAACGCCCTATATGGGCATAACATTTCCTATAAAAGCTAAGAAATGTATTGTCAAAATCGTTTTGAGGTCTTTTAGACATACTGGAGCAAAATCGGTGATAATTTTAGAAGAGTAAATGAAGTTTAGATCATACAATGAAGAAACAAATATGAAATCTGCTGCCAAGAGTCAACGGCTGTTCACCAAAAATGACCAAGTCGCCTCCAACTACTAATGATGTTGAATTCCCGCAGATAAAATGTTTGCTTGAACTTGATAAGGTTTCAACAAAAATGCTCCGAATCACTTATTCTCTTCGAAAATATTTTGTTTCAAATGAAACTTTTTTCGATTTCCAAAAAAAAATTGTGAACGCAGATCTATCTTTGAATTGTAGCATGATAGCTCGTGCGATTGCGGCTACTAACCACACTGTTCTTTGAAAAGAGCAGTGAACAGTATGATGGCTCAACTAGTGATGTGTGGTTAAATTTCGAAAAAATTGACAGTAAAGTGGCTTGCTGTAATTTTTATAAGCAAACTGTGTCTGACAAGACCAATACTCAACTTGAAGAGTTATCTTTCTGTAAGATATCCTGGAGTTACATTTCTGCTGGTTCTACAACCACGGGTACATCCGCTCAATCGGAGGTGATTGAAATTCAACGCAAGATTTAATTGCACAAATTATGGGTGTGGTCCCGATTGCAAGTGCAGTCGAGGCATCGCAGCCAAGTGTAAGGATAAGTAGAAAGCAGCAAAGCATCCAATATTTTATACCGCGAATTCTTTCGACGAAGCAAAAAGACCAAGTAGAGATGATTTTAATCATAACAGATTATCAGCTCTTCTCAATCGGTAAGGGCGCAGGCTTTAAGGAGCTCATTGAAAACTTAGTTTCGAACTACCACCTACCAAGCAGGAAATACTTGTCCACATTATTGGACTTGAAGTTGGATGAAAATTGATGGACAATGTATCGTGTGTGAAAAGTATGTGTGTGTGTGTGCGTGCGTGTAATCACTAATTCCAAAAAAATATAGCTGTTATAATTCACTATATAGACGATGATTTCAAAATGCATACTTCTTTCCTTGGGTGAATTATGTTTGGTGGTTCGTAAACGTGCTACGAAAAACGGTGAAAGAATGATGACTGATAAAAAAGTAGAAATAATTATCACTGATAATGTTCCAAACTTTTTCAAAGCGGCAAAAACTGGCTTAGAAAAATCCCATTTTGGTTGTTTCGCCAATACGCTAAATTTGTGTGTGCAAACGTCTTTGCAGTCAAATGAAAATTTTGAAGAGCAAAATTTGAATGATAAAAATTCCTTGATGTCCACTATTAAAAAAATAAAACCATTTGTAAACTTTATAAAGAAGAGTCCAAGAGCACATAATAAAATCAGCTTATGCTAGGGAATCAACCATTGTCGGAAATATACGATGTTAAAACTCGTTGGAATTCAACTTATTTGATTATGGAACGCTTTGTTACGTTTAAAAAAGAGATAAGAATTACTTTTGCTAATTTCAATCCAGTGAATCTTCAGTTACTTACCGCTCAAGAATGAAGCATAGCTCTTGAAATTTGCACCCTCCTTGCTGCTTTTGAGAATACATAAGGAATGAGTTGTTTAATATTAAAGTCGCTTACACATGTTTGAATATCAATTATATGTTATGAAGTAAGAATGTTCAATGTTAAAGCATAAATAGGTTATAAAATATATGTTCGTTTTGTTAAGGAATGTTTGGCTACAAATATATGGACGTACAGCAATTTAAGTTATCACCAATTATTGCATTGTAATAAGTTTGCTAAATTTTATGATTAATTCATTCTCACGAATTATTATTGTTGAAATAGTGTTCTAATTACCTGCGTTTTCAAACTTTGTGTAAAATTCGAATCAGTTAGTTACGTTTTTATTGTAGAAAGTAAGTTTTTCATTGTACTATAAATTAGACTATGCTAAGGAAAATAAATCGCTTTTCAATCTATCTTTTGTGCATTCACTTGAAGTGCTTGTTAAGTAGCATCACGGTTTAAGTACCATTGTTGCAACGAATAGATCAATAGCAGATTATTTGATAACTTGATACGGTTAAGTCCCGTTAACAATTTATTATAATAAGTTAGATTTTCCTTAAAGCAGACTTCTTCTGTTTTAGCAAGGAAGTACATCGGTAAAAGTGCCGAAGACATTAGATTCTTCGTGTATCCCGGTTGATGTGCCGACAGATATAGCTATGGTGGAAATTCCTTTTACACCTTAACATGAGTAATGAAAACTATCTACAGTGGCTCACAGCTTATTTCGTGTGACCCGCATTTGTGACAAACCAAGCATAAAATTAGTATATTTTATTCTGAACTCAACAAATAAATGATGCAGTTTTGTAGATAATTGATTTCAAACTTTGGACATTAGAAATATGGTGTTTTTGAATACCTTGTTCTAGCATATGCCATAAGTTTTCAATCAAATTAAAATCTGTGGATTGAACTTGGGGGCAATGCCAAATTAGCTAAGATTGCACTATACCGGATTTATGCTTCGGATTATTATCTTGGTAGAATCGGAATGTATCACGTATGCCTAAGTCTTCAGCACTTAGCAGTAAATTTTGCTGCAGCAAATTTAAGTATACCTCTTTAGACATCGTAGATTCTATGAATTCCAATTTACCGACACCTGCTGATGACATACACCCCCAAACCATTACATGACCGCCTCAATGTTTTACTACACCACGTAAATTTTTTGTTTGGAGCTCAGTATTTGGTTGACGCCACACATATGCCTTACCATCTGATGCAAAAATATTGAATTTACTCTCATCGGCAAAAATTACTGTGTTCCAGCAACAAATGTCTTTGTTTTCATGGTCTTTTGCGAACTGTATGCGGACTTGTTAATTTTTCTTATTATTAAACGACTAGTTTCTTGCTGTTCGCCCATGAAAATTAGCATCTCTAAATTTTCTGCGTAAAGTTTCTGGATGAAATTTTTTGCCAAGAAACATTTTAACATCGTTGGCCACAGCTGGAGAATTTAACATGGGATCTTCTTTCATTTTTCCCGAAATCAACCTCTCATCGTGTTCAGTAAAAATTTTGTTTGAAGCCTTTCTTCCTTTGTTGTACAAACAATTTTCTCGCACAAAACGCTGAATTATATACTAAACCGTAGATTAACTTAAATCAACAATTTCAACAACTTGTTTTTGAGTTTTCCCACTTTGAAAGTGTTTAATAACTAACTCGCGTAACTCTTTTGAAGTGCGTCGACCCATCTTGTAATATCACACAATTATAACTGAAATTAATATTTTTGAGCAGACGCTCTCATCCTACAATCATCATTGTTTATGTTTTGGTCTACCGTTCGTTATAAGAATCCAATATTTCCAAGAAAGACAAGAATGAAAATAAACACGAAATAAATTGAATTGTTTTTGCGGGATAATTAAAATTGAAAAAAATTTTAATTACATAGAAAATTTTATTTGACAAAGTGGTGCTGTGATATTTGACAAAGTGGTGCTGTGGTGCTTTACATACGATCTTGCACATTATGCATCTCTGATATTTTAGACCCTGCACGACACTACCCCACACGGCACTAAACCACCCCGCACCGCCCCCCAACCACAAGCACCACCCCGTCACGCCCCCCTTTCACACCCCCGCGCGGGGTGCGGGGTGGTTTAGTGCCGTGTGGGGTAGTGTCGTGCAGGGTCTAAAATATGAGAGATGCATAATGTGCAAGATCGTATGTAAAAAACGTGTAGTTTAAGAGTCCACCCCCGGAGGGAGCAAGCAACTGTTTGCGAGTACTGTGGGTAGTCCCCCTAACAACATCCAAGTTGATGACCCCCCCCAAACGGTTATTCGTCCTAGACGCTTCACTCTTTGTTTACGTTTACCTATGTATACCGTTATGCGATTTACAAATTATTAGTGATTTCACACAAACAGAATTGTTAGTTTACTTTAAAAGTTCTGTGAGTGAACAATTGAAAAATGATCAACCTTACCGATTTTGTGAGTATCGCGCGTGATCGTGATCAATTAATTGACTTTTTAGCAGACCGCAATTTAATTAGGAAAAAAGTTGTGTGCCGTAAATGTGGTGCGTATATACATTTAAATCAGGAAAGTCTTCAGCTACGATGTCTGGCAAATGTGCCGAAATTAATGAACAAAAAGAAAAAGCGAGTCATTAGATGCCCGTACAAAATTTCGGCTCTTTCTGGCACATGGTTTAGCAGAGTACACAACATTCAAAAAATCTGTCTTTTTATTGGCTATTTTTTGTATTTTGGTACTCCAAACGTTTATGCGTGAATGGCAGCGATTCAGCTCAATAAAAAAACTGTCATTGACTACGCATCTTTTTGTAGAGGAGTATTTTTACATTGGGTGGAAACGAGCGAACAGCAAACCGGAGGAGTTGGGCGTATCGTCGAAATAGACGAGTGCAAACTCGGAAGGAGAAAATATAATCGTGGTCGTCTAGTACCTGGCCAGTGGGTGTTTGGTGGTATCGATCGGAAGTCAAAGGAAATATTTATCGAGCCTGTAGAATCCCGTGATACTGCCACAATTTTGGATGTAATAAGACGACGCGTTGTCAACGGTACGACCATCTACTCAGATTGTTGGAAGTCGTATGAGTGCTTGGAAGATGAGGGATTTCAGCATTTAACTGTCAACCATTCAGTTAACTTTGTAGATCCTGAAACTGGTGCACATACTCAAAATATTGAGCGTGTGTGGAGGGATCTACGGCACAGCATCCCTCATTTCGGAAGAACAAAGCGCCATTGGCCTTTATACATCGCTGAGTATCTTTTTAAGCGGAAATTTGATTTCGAAGAATGCATCGAGCAGTTCTTTTCCGTAATCAAAGACATGTTTCCAATCGCTGAAGATGATTTTGTAAAAGATTCTTCCTCGGTCGATTCACCATAATCGTCGCCAGATGCTAAATTTTAGGGTGTGCGAATTGTAATGTTGCATACTTTATTGTAAATTAAATTTAAATATTAAATAAATTCCTTTCTTTATAGCAGTCGTTATGAGTTTTAAGTTTTTAATTATAATAGCAGTATAATGTGCAAAAAAGTTGAAAATGCGCGTACTTTAGGGGGCTGTAATTTTTTCTCAGGGGGTGACCGCCGAAATTTTTTTATGGGGATGTTATATGAACACCCTCCTAAATGAAGCAAACTAGTCCCCCACCCCCTCCGGGTCTCCCACCCCATTTCATTTAACTCCTTTTTCCCTCAAATACGCGTACTTTAGGGGGTAATGAGTACTTTTTTATGGGAATGTTATATGAACACCCCCCTGAATCAAACAAAGTAACCCCCCACCCCCTCCGCGGATGGACCCTAAAACTACACCTTTACCCCTCTATTTTCAGCACTCGAAAGTTATGTTCACGAGAACTGACGACCGGATTATCTGATCATTATGAAATTTACAGGACATGTTAGTATTAACTAGGACCAGGTCTGATAGAAGTGATTTTGAAATGGGGTCAACCCTATGGCAGTGGTACCATCTTGAAAAATCACGGAGAAAAAAAACAGCTTTTCGGCCTCTAACTTCCGATTCAGCCATCACATTTAAGCCTGGAATGGTACGTTAAATTTTTGGATGATTTTAGGTACATGCTTTTACTAAAAAGAAGGCAACAATTGTATTCTGTACATTTTTTATTTTACCATTAGACATAAAAAGATTATATAGCTTCTAGTCTCATGGCAGTCGGAGTAGCAAACTGGCTGATGCGCGACGAAATATATACCGTATGTGAGTAAAATTTACTCATCGGTACCATTCTAGGGTAAAACGAAATTCGCACAATATTTGGATCTTCTAGGCTGAAAAGTTAGAACAGAGATGGCAGCTATGGTGATTTTTGTCGGCTAAATCTTGCAACTTTGCTCAGCATAATAAAGATATTTTCCCTATAACTTCCGGTCCAGTCATGAAATCAAAACAAAGTTCATGCAGTAAATAGACTTTGATGTGAACCAAATGTAGTAAGAATTTCGTACAAAAATCATGAAAGGGCTGCCAGCTATGACCATTTTTGTATTGTTTTGGAATTTCTTTACTGAGCGATTATGTCATAAGATTTGCAAATGGGAATGATCCTACAATAAAAATTAACAACAAATATTAACGCTTTAAAAATTTGAAAAGTTTTGAGGGTGGTTACCCTAAAATTCTTTTCACCCGTATAACTTCCAGCGCAGTGATTCAATCGAAACGAAATTTACTGGTTGGGTTTAGCTTAACGTGAAGCAGATTTGGTATATATTTTGCTTTGCTGCTGACACAGGGTAACCAGCGTTAGCCATTTTCGTAAATATTGCACCAACCAATTACATGCTCATATGCAAAGCATTTGCAACAAAAATAAGAAACCAATTTTTAAATTGTGGAATTTTAAATTGAATTTTGTTGCTTTGGATATGATTCTACAAAAAAGTGTATTACGTCTTGCCACATTGTCATTCACAGACAATTTCTTCGAAAATTAGTTTTCTAGCGGTTCTGATGCGCTAGACTTTTTTATGTTTTATATTCGAGACTAAACTATCAAAAAAATAGCATCATTTATTTGTTGAATTCAGAATAAAATATACAAATTTTATGCTTGGTTTGTCAAAAACGTTGATCACACGAAATAAACTGTGAGCCACTGTATCTGCAGCTTAAAATATCCATAATATAGCGGTCTAAAAAAAAGTTTTGCGAAAGGCAAATTCATGGAGGAAAAATAAGAATTATACAATCTTTTGCCGACCAATTATTGCAACAGTTCCAAACACATTTTAGTGATTTTCAAACCTATGATAACGTTTCATTATGCGTTTTTAGATTTTAGGTTTAAATTGTATACCTTTTTATATGAAAACGCACTGGGCACCTTACAGCAAGAAATTTTGTACTGGATATCCTGCAAATAACCAACACCCAATCATCAGGTTCAGGGGGTTCCCTGACATTATAGCTGACCTTTCCATACAAAATAATAATCTGCTCCTACCCTTTCTTTTAACTCATATTCGTAACACACATTGACTCTTCGCCTTAGTAATATCTTAAAAAGAAAATTTTGCATGCAAAATGGTCGTCAATTCATAAATTTCTATGAGTGCAACGTACACTATGAAACAAGGTTTCTGCTAAGTAAAGCTGCGAAGCAAGTTTTTTTTACTATCTGCGCAAGAGTTATGTACAAGGAAAGTATTATTTGTTTGGATTGGTAAAGATCGCGATTCTGCTATTGAGTTCTAATTGTATGTGCTGACGTCTGATCACCTGGTAGTCAGTTTTAGCCTTAAGCTTGTTCGCCATTGAAGAAAATGGGAAAATTTGTAATTTTATTTGAATAAATTTAAACGATTTTATATTACTAATAATACGAACTTTGATGAGCTCTGTCGAGTATAAAAATACAATTTGCTAGCTTTAACTTTAGAAAGAACTTCTTCTACGTGAAAAAGTATGTATGGGTATATGCATAATGCAGCTGCGAGCTACGGTTGGGATGATTTTAAGTTGTGGAGGGGAAAGGGGTTCCCTTATGACGCCCTACCGTTCACCATGTGTGGGAGTGAGAGAGACGCATAGAGAGCAGCCTCTAAAGTGCTATCTCTTTCTATTAATTTTATACACACTTTTGAGAGTTTAGAGGCCCCTATAAAAATACACAGGAAATTGTGGAATAGCTCCCATAGCTTATCTTCTAGTAACGAGCAAACACTGGCAATGAGCAGTCGAAGGAAGCGAGCAGTTGTTCGCACGCACGAACTACCAAGTCTCTCGCTATAAAAATATCTTAGAAACCTTATGTTCCAGTATTTTGCATTGAATGTCACCACACTGACGCTTGAATAATGTCAAATTTCAAGGAAAAGGAAGTAAAAACTATGAGCAAACAAATTTTTTGTATATTGAGGCTCCAAATCTTGGTCGTGAATAGTATGTTTATGAATTTGCGTAAATCTGCAGACAATTTAAAATAAAAATGCTTTCCTGAAAATATATGAATGAAAATTTTTCAATGCGGAATTTAACCAGGAACGTTGCCATAAGGTATCGTGTTTATGCAACGCAATATTCAACTTTCGGTCTGATTTCTTTACGTAAAGTGTATGACGACCTCCTAGATAAATTTATTTCACATATTTATAAGTGGTTTTTTGTGAAGTATGGTGCTTCCATAAAAACCGTAAAATATTTTGCGATACAAAGTATTTCATAAATACTTTGTGTCAATGTATACGAGTGTGGAGTAATTAGATCCATAACTCATTTTTTCTCCATCCAAACCTGATTTCAAACTAGAAAAGGGTGATAAAAAGCAAACTAAAGGCTATAGGGATACACAGTGAGCTTTGATGGAAGGTGAGTTTCCAGCACCAGTCACTATCACTATGTTTGTACTTAAAAAAATGCGAAAATTTAATATTCATATGGGTAAGATTTACAATGAACGTAGGCAAGGCTTCAATTTTCCACATTCTGGAAATTGTTGTGGTGGCACTCCCAAACACTAATTTTTTACCTACACTTTTGTTGAAGTCATCGGATCAAAACAAAATTTAAAACATTATATGATTTCGTCGTAAAGCAGTTTCAATTTTGGTAAAGTTATTAGTTCTTTGAATAAAATTAATAAAGTTTATTATAGTGAAGATATTGATTCAGCCTTAATTTATATTTCAGCTCTAACTTAGTGTATTCTTCGAGGTTTCTACAGATTTAAAGGAGCTAAAAAGTTTTTAAAATACTGAAATATAATATTATTATTTTCGTTGAATTAACCATGCCGTCAATTACTAGAATTATTAAAATAAAACGAAAACACTTCAAGTCAATTTTTATATATTTACTCACCAAAGGTACACCACTCAAGATCACAGCTTCTCGTTTAGTGGCACATCTAAGTTGAAAAATGGATTCGTTACTCATTCAAATGTTTTATTTGCACTTATCTACATGCATCACATCAAACTTACAAAAATAAGAAAATCCTTATAAAGTCTTTATTGCAGGTGAGCCTTTTCATTTGAACTCCTAATATGTACATTAAAACTGTGAAGGGGATTAAAATCCTGATTATCATTCCCACTCAAATGTCATTCTACTAATTAATTAACTTGAATTGTTTAACTTAGCCTCTCCCAAACCTATTTATCTACTTCCCCACCTAGACTCACTACCTCCAACTTATCAACAAACATCAACTATAAGGCAACACATGGTCGTTCCTCATTTACCTTCCCAATATCTCTGACGTTTTGTCGGACGTTGCGTCGCACTATCTTTCCGTTATAAAAGAAAATATACACAGCACGTCTTTCCCTCAAAGATTCTACTTTTAATTATTAAATTTTACATATTTGGAGTGAAAGGTAAAAGTCATATCGCGTGAATGGCTGACTATGTGAAATAACTTTTAACTTTTCTCAAGACATTTTCCCCAGAAAGCTCACATCCTATCATTATTTGAAGTAATAATTATTTGAAGCTACTTGTCAATAAATTATTATTTGCCCAGTTCGTTAAAACAATGCGTGTCAAGTGAAAAAAAAAAACATTTTTCATTCTAACCTCTAGGAAAAACTAGATTGATAGATTCGTTTCTAGTATATTTGTCCCAGCAATTCAATTAATGATAATTTTGTAATTTAGAGTAAATACGCAGTCTTGCCTGAATTTCGGTCACTCGGTTTTGCTATTTATTTCTACACGGAAAAATTTTCGTGTAGAGAAGTGTAGAATATTACAAAGTGACAGTTAATTGCTCTCAACTTTGGCGGCATGGGATTTAGAAATTAGCTTTCTTTGAAAATAACCTTTACAATCTACCAACTGTATGTGAAATACTATATTACTATTCCATCAATGCTTCTTTCAGCTCTTCAATTTTAAATTCATTCAGGTTTGCTGCCTCATCATACTGCTATATTATGAACCAAACCAAAGTTTATGAAAGAAACCAAGTTCTAGTAGCAAATTTTAAAAACTACTTTCACTTTAAATTCAATTAGACTGAATGAAAATAGGCGTAGTTTTTCGAAGTAAAACAATTATGTAATCTATTTAATAATTGTTTATTTGATATATATTTCCTTCACACGAATACATAATTTCCATCCATGCATTTCATATCGCGTACACATGCGGTGTTGAAAACTTTAGGTCTGTTCGCGTACCTGAATCTATTATAATATATTCAAATAGATTCGCATAATTACTTCAAGTCAAATTTTGCAGCATAAAGAAGCCAGCTGCCAAATTATGTTACTGCTGCAGTTTGGTGAAGTAACATACCTTTTATAACGTCGCGCTAATTCAATAAACCAACCAGCTAATTAAAGTGCTTCGTAGTAAACGTATCTGGCAAAAAAACCAAATGTGCTGGAAAATCTTTGCTTCAAGTTTTGCACGAACTATCCTACGCATAAAATTAGTTAATTTGTCGACAGAAAGTTCCGAAGTACAACAAATTTTAAATTTTCAAACAAAATTCAAATTTGACGCGCGTTCAAAATGGCCAAAATGATTGCTTTACGTGACCAAATAAATAGCAGACCATTTAATTCCGTCACCTCGTGCCTGAAAAAACTCTCCACTTGTGCTGCAGAGCCACCTACGAGCAAAGAGCAGCACTAACATTCTGACACTTTTCAGGCAACGTTTCAGGACAGACTGCGTACCGATTTTCTCAAGTGACCTGAAAAAAATTCAGGTGACGGAATTCCGTCACTCTTTTCCCATGCATTTTAAAGGGGAACCGAAATTCAGGCAAGACTGCGTACTAACCTTTACATATTGACTAGACGGGAGGGTTGAGTCACCTGACTTTCATAGAGACTTGTCTATGTCTTCTATACGACTTGTGCCTTTCACAAATGATTCATCCATAGTGCTTTGAAAACCGAAAGTAAATAAAACTTTTTCGATAAGAGTTGATTGAAAGACAAACCAAGTTGCCCTTCTGAAACACACCTGTACACCAGAATGCACCACCTTACAACTCATGCAGGAAGGCAAATTTCTTAAAATGTACGAACTATCTCCAGACAGAGAAATATTCAACGTTCACTATCTTATTATTTTTTGTGGCTCCTGCCATCGAGCTACATTATTAGATACTAACGTATTCAATCGACCTCAGTATAAAGGATTAAGTCAACAATGCGATTCTACTGAAATTTCGCAGCTTGTGAATATGCTTTAGAATAAAACTAGTATTATATCATGCAGATAATAATAAAAATGTCGCGTGACTGAGCTCATTCGAGAAGTTTATAAGAGCCCTTTTAGGTCGCATCTTTTTTCTCTCTGCTTTTTTAGGGTTTTCTGGTTTCTTTCCATCGACTAACCCTTTCCTAAGCTGCATGTTTCCACCTGGCTCCCTGTTTAGTTGCAGTGACAGCGGAGATAAATTAAACTACCAACTAATTTCGGTTCGAGGAAAGGGTATGGTACGGAGGAAGCTATGAATCGAAAAAGAACTAGATAAAATTAAAGGTAGATAAGGTGAAAAATCGAGTGGAAGAAAATTGGTTTAAAAAGTTTGGTGAAAAAAGAACGCTAGTCCCTAAAAAGAACGCTAGTCCCTCAAAGATATGTGCAGGGATAAGTTGGTTTACCCGTTCATTCCAAATGTGATAAATGCGACAATGTTGCCGAAGCTGTAACCGCAAGGGACTCTGGTCTATATTGGTGCTGCCATTCATGCAGGGAAAACTCGATGGTAACGTTCTTCTACTGCCGACACCATCAGCAAGCTTAAAAGTTCTTTCGAGAGTCTATACCAACAATTGGATATAGTTAATAACGAAGATAAGGGGTTGGTGAGAATATCTATCATCGAGCAACCTTCTTCCTAACGGAACATCGCTTCGATGTGCAATTCAATGATGTGACCCTTCGCCCTTCAATTGTAACTCCTGCCATGATGCTTCACAAACATTTGCAGCAATCAACACTTAGACGGCTGCAGCAACATGAAATGCCTCAATATGACGTATGAGTCCAACTTACATTTAATGCACCTAATCATCAAACTATGGCAAAAACTAGTCTGCGTACATCAATTGCAGCTACGTCTTTTATTATAACGACCAACATCTCATTCATATGGTGTTGTTAACAACACTTGCTCTGCTTGCTCTCCATATTTTAAATATGTGGGTACAGGAGAATGCTAGATCTGCAAGAAGCTTGGCCGTACTCGTCATATTTTTGACTATGTAAAATTTATGAAAGATAGCCAGCCTAGGAGATATGTGGCTTCTTTTAAGATAACTTTACCTGAAAACATAGATACTGTCACAAATTCTAAATGTCAGCAATTAGAATTTGTGACAATATCTATATATGTATATATATAAGTCAAAAATTTGTTAAAACTGACAAAATTTACGATCTTCAAACAACCAATGAGCCCGAACCTAATTCTTAAAAGCAAAAACTGTATAAACAGAATGTTTGTGATACAATGGCCAAACTGGAAAACTTTAAAACTGTAGCTTTACTAGATAATGATTGTCTGATTTGCTTGTTAGCAACTTGGTTCACTGACGACATCTTTGCTTCTGAGTTTTTCCCAACCTATTTACTGCTGTAATCGTATTCGTTTGGCAACTAATAAGTCTAATGGTGGCGACGTGCTTCTTGTTGCGCTTAAGACACTCAACAGCAAACTTTGTGCTTATTTTATTCTCAGCCCACCTGTTGCATGTTTTGCTGTCAGTGTTTCTTTGTCTCCTAAATCCTCGCTGTTTGTTGCTTCCGTATATATCCCTTGTGTCACGCCCTTCTTGATTTATGACCAGTTTTTTTCTGAACGTTCTACTTACATTAACAACTTTATTGGGTTTCCTCTTTTCTCCACATTGTGCCTACTAGCAGCCTTTTTATTGCCTTATCTTCTTTTCTTTCTTCCTACTCAATTTCTCAAGTTAACTGTGGGCAAAATGCTACAACCTCTCTAACAACCTCTCTAACATTGAGTCTTCTTCTTTCTTATTATCCCCTGTTCCAACACCCTACACGCCACCTGACCCCCATTACCCACCCCTTTCCATTAATATGCATCAATTTTTCGAATTGCATTAAATGTTCCACTGTGAACACTGTGTTTTACTTTAAAAAAAATAATTTTGGCCGTTTCTACTGATATGAATTCCTTAATGTGGTTTGATTGGTACCGGAGCTTCGATATTGACTCTGCTGTTACCAAATTTTACGGTATTCTTCTTGAATTGATCTAGGCATATGCTCTTGTTTTGTACTCTCGCGACCCCCTGTGATCTTCTTTGGTTTACCACGAGGGTAAAGAATGTTCTTAAAGATAAAAACTATACGCGGTTGAAATTGCTGAGCTCTCGGTCTGGCAAAAATAATGCTTTCTTCTCCCGTTAAGGTTCCTCTGCCAAAAACAAAATAAGATAATCATTGCTGTACTATTTCTCGTCTGTTGAATATTTTTCTTAAAGGAACTTTTAACTCAACCTTAAAGTCTTCGGTCTTTTATCCACTCTTAAAAGTATCTTCCTCTCTTCCTGACTCCTTTGTATTTAATGCTTTTACTGCTTCCAACCCTCTTGACATTTGCAATCTTATTGCTGTATTTTTTTCCTCTGTGTATACCATCTTGTCAACCCCTGCTTTCTTTTTATTACTTTTTATTCTTACTTTCTTTTTATGTTCCTGCCTGCTTCTTCTCAGATGTGACTAGCTTTGTTTAGGTTGAAATGTTTTTGTCGCCACTTAACTCCAACTCAGGATGGTATTCCCAATTTTCACTGGTAAATTCTTGCGTCTTTCTTTTGTGTTCCTTTGGCCATCTTATTTAGTGTTAGTCTATGTGCTGGCAAATTTTCGACCCATTTTTCAATCGAGTGCACGCAACGGTGCTTCTTTTTATCTCCCTATTTCCATTCATCCTTGTCGTTGAAACTTTTTGGAATGCTTCGTTTTCAGTTGCATCTATGTTGCCCTCAACAGTGTCTTCGCATTGCAACAACGTAACTTTATAAAAGGCTACTATTTTGTTACAAAACTTATTGAGTTCACTCATGTAATTGTGTCTGCAGTTGACAGAAGAAATCAAGTTGATGTAATTTATAATGATTTTGCCAAAGCTTTTGACGCTGCTTCTTGCCAAACTAAAGCATTATGGCATCCATGAGCATTTGCTTTTCTGGATATCTACTTTTTAACTAATTGCAATAGTGCTGTCTTTTCTCTTTGGCTTGTTGTTCTCACCTTTCTCCTTTCTTCTGGTGTACCTGAAAGCTCCATCTTAGCGCCACTTTTATTCAATTTGTTTAGCAATAATCTTTTCAGTGCTTTTAAGTCATCTTGTCTTCGCTAAGCAGATGATTTAAAAACCTTCCGGGTGATCAGAACTACTGCCCACTCTCTATTTCTTTATGAATATTTGAATGCTCTCTCTGGTTACCAAACGGAAGAATAAATGAAGGAAATAGTGAAGAACGAGAATTTGCTGAAAGAAACGTCAGAGAATCCAGTTGTTAACCGCGTTCCAAAGAAGAAAAAGCAGCAGCAAATCGTTATCGAAGAAGAAAAAATAAAGCGGATAATCTGGAAGGAAAGGATAGAAAAGGGCGAGTGTCGTCCTATTAGATTCTAATAATACAAGAGGTAATACCTCTGCCGTTCGTCCGGATTCTCACAAGCGGCAGAATATTAGTACTGAATGTGTATAGTGTCAAATTAAGAAGCTTGTCACAAAGGACGAAATAAGACAGATTAAAAACTACACGAAGGACGATAGTAGTAAGTCGTCCCCAAGGACGAAGCAAGTTACGTTAAAGTCGTCACGAATGACGATAGAAGAATTAAGTCACAAGGGACGGAAGCAGTCGTCACGAAGGACGATAGTGGTTTAGACGGTAGTTAAGACGGTTGTTTGAAGCTATCACGGAAACATTTTGAACCTATTGCGGGTCGTCAGAAAGCGACGACAATTTGATCCATCAAACCAGATCAGTCAACCAGTGAAAAGACAACAAACAAGTGCTATTGCGGGTCACCACGAAGCGGCAACACAAAATTTCTCTACTTTTCTTCCAGAGTCAGTCTTTCTAGCGGTTCGTTTGCACTAGTTTTAATTTTTGTTGTTCGGTCGGGACATTTTACGAAATTATCTCTTAAGCTCAATTGTATACAAAACTTATTATAATTCAATAGATACTATATTATTGTTAATTGAAAGGTGTCACTGAAAGGCACTTTAATTTAGTCTTGGTGACAAACCCAAAGTCTTTCAAATAGAACTTAGAACTTTATCTCCGCAAGCTAACACGCTTCATTGAAATGTGAGCCGGTGAATAACTGCTATAAAGCGGGCAGGCAACGTGACATTGTTTGAAATTAACGCCTCAGCCGTCGTGACGGCAAGTGAAATAAGATGAGATTCGCTTGTTTATCCGTAGGGATGATTTCGCAATCTTTAGACCAGTCATTGGGTTGTCCGTCACACATATCATAGCAAGTTGTGGATGTTTTTGGGTTTTCACATGCAAGTATTCGAATTATGTATTTAAGATTATTCGGAATGTTATGTTTAAGTCTATACAATTTGAATGAGGATATTCTGCTAGGATCATGAAACAAAAACTGATTTCATTAATCTTCAATGCAATCAAGCAAAAAAGTGATTTGTTATTGCATGAAAAAATAACGAACCTATTCTTTAATAGGCCAGGAAAAGCAAACGAAAAAATGCCATATAATTTACCAAATAAATCCATGTGCAAAATGTTCGACGGAAATGTGTTCATTGTGAGACGACAAACGTAAGGTGGAAAGTCCATTACTAAGCTGTGTGCGCAACTAAAGTTATTCAAGGCCAAAAGTCACAAAAATCAGCTCTCGCCTCAAAGATTCATATCTCGAAAACTACTTATCGTACATGAATTTGATGTATGAAACTGTTGTGCAAATTTTAATGCTGAGCTGAGCTAACAAAAATTCATGTAAAATCAATCGTTAACAAGATATTTAAGAAAAACTGATTTTTGTGATATTTGGCCATGAAAAACTTTTGTTGCGCACACGACTTTGTAATGGACTTTTTACTTTATGTTTGTCATCTCATAATAAACACATTTCCATCGAAAAATTTCCTTTCGGTTTTATTTGTCAGAGAAAGTCTTAATTTCCTCGCGTAGTGTCGTAATCCGGTTCTACTGCATAGGTACACTGAAAAACTTTCACCTATTCACCGCTATTACTTAGCAATTTGAAGTCTGATCCGAGACTACATCTATTTTCATTCTTTTTGAATACGAAATACAGAAAGGCACTGTTAATTTTATTGCGACACAATTATATTGTTCTAATGCTTCTATTTTGGTTTCTATCCTCGTACATTCATTAAATTAGAACCGGATTGTAAAATTAAAAACTTCAATACGCTCGATAAAATCCATATCAACATATAGCCCAGTGAAATCCAACATAAAATAGGCGAAACTTCGGAAAAATTAGGGGAAATCTGAATTTTGGTGTGAACCTTGGTACTAGCGTGTTGAACAAAATGTCAAAAGTCCCCATCGATCCGAGTGCTGCGTTACTTTTTATACGGGGTCAAAGGCCACCAAAAGTGATCTCTCCTTGATATCTCAGTAACGGTAACGTCTTCAGAAAAACAACGTATGACGAGTTTGTAGCTTAAAAAATTTCCAGCAAAAAAAATCTTGAAACTTTTTCTTGTAACCATAACCGTTTTTGAGATTTATTGATCTAAACATTTGCTACTACCGGCATCCTCTTTCTCAACAGCATGTTGATATTATCTGATTTTGACTATGACTTGGAATGTTTGTGGGCTGGTTTTTCTATGTTTTAAAGGCGCATAAAAAACATGTTATTAAACTTATCTACCAGACTCTAGGGTAGGTGGAAAGTGAGCTCCGAAAAGTTACTACCACTCCCCGCCCTCCTCTGCCATCAAACTTGTAGGGACATCTGCTTGCTACTCTCTTCTCGGAAATAAACTGTATTGCTGCATCATGTATGAAATATTCCACGAAGAAGCAAAACAAGACAACAATATTGCAGATGAAAATAGGTTTTGTAACATATCATGGCCCTAGGAGTATGAAAAAGCAAGATAATATCATGGCATAATTCTGTAAACGCTCATTCTTGACATTATAAGAGCTCAACCCGCTGCAGACTATATCCGAATAATCAGCTTTTTACCAATCCTGTGAAGACTGCATAGCACCAAAAGGACATGACACCTTCTCGAAACCAATTTTCACCTGAAATTACGTGACCGTGGCCTGATCGTTCATGGGATAAGACGGTATGGGGAAAAAACTAAAAAAACCGGTTAATTCGGGGTGGGTCGTTGCGGGGGTGGGTAGGGTGTGGGTGTAGGGCTGGTTCTGCGTTGTCGAGAAAAGGCAATTAACAGGATAAAAAGTGATCTTATCTGGGCAAAGAGTAGGCAACAAGCTCATTTCTGAAGATTTAGGAAGGAAGCTCACGGATACCATTTTATGGAAAAGGGGGAGGGGAAAACTTTTCGTCGCACACTTTTCCACCTACCCTGGAGTCTGGTAGATAAGTTGGTTAACATGTTTTTTTTTCACGGGCTTCTTAAACATAGAAAAACAAACTCACAAACATTCTTAGTCGTTATCAAAATTGGATAATATCAACATGCCGTTGAGAAAAAGGATGCTGTTAGTAGCAAATGTTTAGATCAATATATCTCAAAAACCGTTATGGTTATAAGAGAAAGTTTTAGATTTTTTTGTTATAAATTTTTTAGGCTACAAATTTGTGATACATTTTTTTTCTGAAGACGTGACCGTTATTGAGATATCTAGCAAAGGTAACTTTTGGTGACCTTTGAACCCGTATAAAAAGTAACGTAGCTCTTGGATCGATACGGACTTTTGACATTTTGCTCAACATGCCAGTACCAAGGTTCACACAAATGGTCAGTTTTCCACTAATTTTTCCGAAACATCATGTTAAATTTCCCCAGACTAATATACAATCCAAAATCCATGCAAGCTCAGTTCATTGCAATTCACGAACGCTATGATTTCGTTTCTTTTTCTTAAGGTATATGTACATAAACCGTACGTATTCGCGTTTTGTTAAGGTAGAGCTATAATGCAATTAAGTGAACTTAAGTGAGCGCTGAAACTGAACGAAAATTCACTCAATTGAAGTCGATCAGTTAATTTACCCATAATAGAATTAAGTGAAGGTTCATGAAGCTGCCGTCAGAGTGGCGAATATGAATTTGAATTTGGAGGCATATGAGATGAACTGATGTGAGCGTTTACGCAATATATTTGAATAGATTTTTGCGGCAATTGAAATATAGTTGTCTTCATAGCCTGCTAGCTCTGTTGCAAGAAATCGTAGAAAATTGTAGCTGAGCTGAACCTCAGCACTTTGTTGTAGATTATTAGATCTATAAAGATGGGCTTGGTGCAGGCTCTTAATTTGTGCTTATATTCAAATAAGTGTACGAAAGAAATGTTTTTTGAGCAATATTGGTATGCGACCGGAATATATTTAATCAACAAGGTCTTTACTGCTGAAGTTTAATATTCAATAGTGGACAGCTGAAGCATGGTGTGTAGTTATTCTTTGAATGAAAAAAGCTGTGAGACGTCATTTTAAGTAGTTTATGTACTTGTATTTTTAAAAGTAAGTAATTTAAAGATACAAGTAAATAAACTACTATATAATTTATTATTTCGTATGTTGTTCAACGCGTTTTCTCTTTGAAATTATGGTTCAAACTCATTATTTTTACCTCCTGTAAAAATAGCATTTATGTGATCGACGAAAAAATATGTTAGATACCGGTTATTCTGTTTACAATGTCGTGCAGAATCATATTCGAGACATCTAATTACTACTTCCTATATTGTAAACTGTCAATGAACCGTTTAACAATGACAGGTATATTCGCGTACCACGATTAATTGCAATTAATTGCAATCAAGCCGTTTTCGCACTCCGTTTTACTGAAAACGGAAAATTTCCCGTTTTTCAGTAGGGTCTGAGCTACTTCAAAATACTGAAAACTGTCAAACGGTTTTTGGCCTAATGTTATAATATTATGGACGAATATTTTTGTGACGATAATTTATCACCGCTTAGGATGACTTTATAATCATTATTGTTCTCCTGAAAACCGACAACTGACACTTTTGTTTGTCAATTTTCAGGAAATACAATGTGAGCGTTTTTGTACTTTTCATGAATGTCCCCCACCACATGATTCAGGAAAATTCAGTAAAATTCAGTGACTGAAAGTACGCGAACAGACCTAAAATATTCAAATATTTCACATACCTATTATTGCGTCTACAATACCGCATACGACCGATCATTACTTTTACCTCCTGCAAAAATACCAAGCTATCCACGAAAACATATTCAAATTTTTTACGTGCCTTCTATTGGTTGTAGTCGTTACGCAAACCTCTTGTCAAATTTACTTAATTGATGTACGATCCCAGTCGTAGGCCACTAAAGTGGCCCGAATTGAACGAAACTTAACGCAACGGCAGATAAGTACATTATGGGTATGCCGCTTGATTTCTATGCAACCGTACTGTCACTTAAGCTACTTAAAGCTCACTTAATTGCATTATAGTTCTACCTTTATGCTGCACTTGCCGTTTGATTCGAAGTATATTATGAAAATTATGAAGACTGTTTTAAATTTTGTTTCGTGAATTCCTGGCCCCGATCAGCCCACAAAAATTCGAAAACTTTCATATGGGTTCTGTGCGTTGTACAATCGTGTATGCAGCCATTGTGAAAAACAGGTGTTTTGCATCGTGAATGCAGCCATTGTGAGAAAAAGGAGTTTTAGCTTTCTTTCGAAAATGGGGGAACTCATGTGTGCTGGGTTGTTCGAAAAATCCATATAAACCGATTTGTTAACCTTTGCAGGGATGACGAATTGGTTGGTTGGGTAAGGTTGAAAGTTTGCAAAATACTTGCGCAAAACGAAATTGCTAAGAAGGTGAGTACATTTTTAATGTGGTTGATAGAAGCGGCCGACGAATAATTGAGTATTGAACGTCAAAAGTGATGCATAGGAGAGCGAATGATTTCCAAGAGCTCGGTAAGATTAAATTAAATTTGAAAAAAGATTGGGAAACTTTTCATTAGCCTCTGTCTAACGTTTTTGAATTTTTGCCAAATGGTGTTTAAAGTCTTAGAGCAAAATACATTAAAATATCTCTTTATTTAATTACAAAAGTAATAATTGCTCCTTTCAAAGAAATTTTAATGCTCTATCTCAAGTTTGTTGACTCCTTCTAATCCTTTATAGATGCTACAATTTCTTTTTCTTCGAATATACTACTGTAGCTTCAAACACTGCTCTCAGATGTTTAGAAATACATTAACTAAAAGTAAATGACAACGATAACCAAAGTCACGCAGCGTCACTAAACACTTTGGCTCACTTTCAAATAATTAGTTTATCGCTGAAACTTAAACGTAAATGGTGATGATTGCTTTTAAGTTCATAAACAATAGCTGTTCTTTCATTGTCGAACATCAGTCAAAATGGTTTAATTAAAAAAAACCTGCCGTTAGATAAATTGATTTTTGAAGAATAATCGTCCTTTAGATTTCGAATATATGCATTATTATGCATGCTCTATGACGCCTTACCTGAATTATATTTACCATTTTGAGACAATGACGAATCAAAAACCACATGTCAAAATATGTAGAGTAAATACTGGCTAAAGATCGAAAATCCGGGAAAAAATACGCGATCTATGTTTTCAGTCTAGAATGTTTATCGTATGAAAAATATAGAGCCAATGGCAAAAGTATAGAGTCAATGTTCCACGTCGAAAATAATCATCTCTGTGATTTTCGTTTTCATTCAATGACTGTCTCAAAATGTACAAAGCTAGTAAGTTTTTTTTTTTGGGTTGTCAAGCGCTAAAATGCCAAAATATTGGAACTTTTGACCATTTTTTTTACTTATTTTCATTACATTTGTTTATCATATAAAATTTAATGGTGGCACCTGTTGGAACGGTAATAACAAAAGTATCTAGTGCGTGTAAGATTTCATTATTACCAAATCTTTTTTAAGTTTAGGTCAGACCAATCGTTGAAAAGTGAAGAATTTAAGGGCTACCAACCGAAAACAACAAAGTTTCAATATTTTCGAAATCGAAATATTAGGTGTTTATTTTGACGGCAAGGTAATTTGAAAAGGTAACACCGGTATTTCAGAAGTTCTAGATACTTCTCCTTTTAGGGATAAGGCAAGAAGTTGCCACTGCCACAGCTTTAAATAATTTCTTTGATATAATTTCTCATTGGTCTGATGATCTGGTGCTGAATGGTCGTGAACAGAAATTTCGGTTGCTCAAAAAAAAGGAAATTGGGTGAAAAGTTGGCATTATAACGCGGGTGGAATTGTGAAAAGTAAAAATTGACTGAATTTGACATAATCGTTTATATAATTTTCTGAAAATGGAGAATTTTTCTGGAAACTTGACAGTCTAATTTGTAAAGTGAAGTAATTCCATGACAACTCATGTTAGCACAAAGGATGGGCTGAAGCTGGTAAAGATTTTCATTCTCACATTAATAATCAATGTTAATATGATTGTAGAGTGATATGTTTCACGAATCACTTTACCCCGGATTAACATAGGTACTTTCTTAGAGCTAGGTGAACCCAGAGCATGATGCGTGGTCCTTCGTCCGAACCTAGATCTGAACCAGAGACTCCACATACTAGAAGCCAGCGCTTTATACACTAAACTACACGTGCTAGTATATATTTTCCTGTATCCATATTTGGAGCCATCGTTAATATGACCGGCCAATTTTATAATGATCTCCTGTTTATGTCAGAAATTATTTTATTCGAAAAATGTTCTTTTCATAAAAAATGGGTATTTGAAAATTCACTGATATGCTCATCACCGCCATAATTTTAAAATATCATTCTTCTGGGTTGAAACGTGCCTATCCTTTATTTATTTATTTATTTATTTATTAACTAATATTCAACAGATAAATCCAATTACTGAACATAGAAAAATATAAAATACAAATAATTCACAAAAGAAATAATGAAAAAATGAACAAAATAATAATGAGATGATAATGATACAATCTAAGAACAATAATAAACAAAATCAAAGTGAAAAAGTACAAATTCAAAATAAGAAAAATAGAGAAAAAAAAGAAAAGGAAAAGAAAAAAAAAAACTACATTGAATCAGTAGTAAGCAAAACATTATTTTTTAAAAAAGTTTTGAAGGCATATAATGTCGGCGGAAGAGGACCAAACCGTAAATCATTATGTTGCCTTAGTAATCGCAACAGCGGAGAATGAAAAAAGATATCAGTGCGCGCAAATGGCACACTAAACTCAAAAGTAGAGCGGGTACCATGCACTGCAACACGGACAGAAACGTGGCTGCTGATGTCGGAATCTACCAACCTATGGAACAATTTGAAGAGTAGGCACTCATCCAGGAAAAGTCTCCGTGATTCGAGAGAAGGAAGATGAAGGAACGACAGACGATCACAATAAGGACGGTAAGGAAGCTGAAATTTATAAAACAGGGTGCGAGTAAATCTACGTTGAACTGACTCCACCGCAGTATTCAAGTAGACAAAACGAGGACACCAAACTTGACAGCAATATTCAAGGATACTACGTACAAAGGAGAGGAAAAGGTGTACACAGGTGGAAATGTTAACGAAAGCTTTAGAGGATCTAATAATAAAACCGGATAATTTAGAGGCCCTGGCAGTAATGTAAGAAATATGCTTGTCAAATTTGAGCTTAGGATCAAACATTACGCCAAGATCTCTAAAGTTATCAACGACATTAAGGGGATAGCCACAAACAGAGTAGGAGAACATCAAAGTTGAAATTTTCAAAGAGAATGACATTTTGTGACATTTCTCGATGTTCAAAGTGAGAGCATTGGAAGCGCACCAAGTCTGTAGGCTGTTGAGATCGTTTTGTAAAACCATACAGTCATCTTGTGACTCAATCACTCGAAACATCTTGAAATCATCGGCATACAAAAGACAAGAAGATTGGATTAAAGGAGGGAGATCGTTTATGAACAAAAGAAAGAGAAGAGGACCAAGGATAGACCCTTGCGGAACACCTGATGCAGGATAAAAAGGAATTGAAGAGGAGGAATTAACAGTTACAATACAGGTACGGTCGAGGATGTAAGAGTTAAACCAGGAAAGAAGAGGACCAGCAATGCCATCGTATTTTAACTTTTGAAGAAGGAGGTTATGGTTGACGGAGTCGAAGGCTTTGGAAAAGTCGGTATAAAGTACATCAATCTGCTTTTGATGGTCAAGAGCGGATGCGACCGTGTGTGTGAAGGAAAGAAGGTTGGTTAAGGTAGATTTACCTTTGACAAAACCATGCTGCTCATGCGCGAGAGTAGGCTGGATAAAGGAGTAGACTCGCTTGTAAACCACTTTTTCAAGGATCTTGCTAAAGCAAGGAAGAAGGGAAATAGGACGGTAGTTTGTGATGCAAGTACGATCACCGGCTTTATGTATAGGAAATATGTTGGCAATTTTCCAGCGAGAAGGAAAAGAGCCAGAAGATATACTTAAGTTGAACAAGATAGAAAGAGGGACGCACAGAGACGATGAAAGAGATTTAGCCAGGATATTTGGAATACCGTCGGAACCACTACCGGTATTGGCATCGATATCGTTCAAAAGAAGTTCAATTTCAAGAGGGTTCGTTCGAAATGAGTGCAATTCAGGAGAGGATGTGGAGGGAAGATTTAAGGAATTAGAAGAGGATTGTTGTGAGAAAAAAGAGGAAAAGTAAGAAGCAAAAAGCTCACACACTTCTTGTGGAGTGGAGGCAGCTGTATCACCCAAGTGCATACCATTAGGGATACTAGGACAATTTTTCAAAGAACGGATGAATGACCAAAAGGATTTCGGGTGATTGGTTCTAATTGATGCTTCAACGCCAGCAATGTAGGAGCGCATCGCCTGTCTGACAACTTCTTTCGCTTTAGAGCGAAGATCCTTATACAAAAGAAGGTCAACAGGTGAGCCTGATCTTTTATACAAGTTACGAGCTGCATTTCTGGCTTCAAGTGCGACTGCAACTTCACTGCTGAACCATGGAGCATTGCTCGGTTTATTAGGACGGTTAGTTGGTGTGAATTGTGGAATAAGGTTAGATAGGAAATTATACAACTTGCACAAAGCATCATCAACGTCAAGGCCACGAAAAAAAGAAAACCAGTTAATTTTATTTATCTCAATCGCCATGCCGGTGAAATCAGCCCTGTGAAAGTTGTAACGTATTAAGGATGGGATTTTGTTCCTCATAGAACGAATATTAGAAATTTCCAGAACAAGAGGGGGGTGATGAGAATCAGGAGGAACATAAGGAAAGAGAGCAGCGCTTAACGAAAGTGATGATTTAGGGAGATTGGACAAAGCAAGATCCAGAATTCTATTGCTGGCATTCGGTATATTGTTGAGCTGAGAGAGGGAACAAAGTGAGAGAAACGAAGACGTTATTAAGGAAACACTACTAGTCGAGATGATAACCGAATAGTCAACATCCCAATCTAGAGTAGGGAGATTAAAGTCACCACATAGCAGAACGTAAGCGGTGGGAAAATGGCTGTTGAGGTAAGAAGAGAGTTCCGCCAGGAATTGTTCATAAATCGACAGAGGAAGGTTACAGGGGATATATATCGAAGCGACGACTAAGGTTTTGGCAGAAGGTAAGGAGATACGCACAAAAATACATTCAATAGGAGGACAGAAAGGGAAATCACGACAGAGTGTTCCGTTGAGTGCTTTATTTAAACCGATGAGGACGCCTCCACCACTGGATTTACCACTAATTAAACGATCCCGGTCCTTGCGGAAAACTGTATAGTCGGGTAAGATTTCTGAACTAAAGATATCATCAGTGAGCCAGGTTTCTGTAAGGCATATTATATCGTCCGCAGCTAAAATGGCAGAAAGCCTGAACTCGTTAGTTTTGGTCCTCAAACCACGGACATTTTGATAATATATCCTTAATCCTAAGTTCTGGAACTCGCTGCTCCTCTCGGACGAAAATTCCTTCGAGGAATTCTGGTGAATTCCTTAACTAGAACCCCAGGGGGCCAAAAGTCCTTTCGTAGTAGCTCATTAACGCCCGCAGATACTGTGATACGAAACGATGCCACTTCCTGGTTCTGCAAATTATCCGGTGTCAGTTTTTTGCAGAGAAGAAGTGGTGGCATGTAGCCAAGCTTAGTAGCCGCAAAATTCTTGATCGTCTCGGCTGAAGTTTTGTAGTCGATACGGGAGATGAAGACCTGCAACGGCGGGTTCACCACTTTGAAGTGTGGAAGTGCGCTATTAGACCCACCATGCGCACTGGGTTGACTTAGAGGAGGACCATGCGTTGCTTTGTTTTCTTGCAAAATTTTTAGCTCTCTTGTATTTAACGCTCCAAAAATAATTTCATTGAGTATTTAAATATATATATATACATATATATATATATATATATATATATATATATATATATATATATATATATATATATATATATAGCAATATGAATTTTTAGCCAAAATGATTTTAATACTAATCTTCTTTTTCGAACTTTAGTAAAAAAATTTACTAATCCCAATGATTTATTTCTATAAAAAGGAGCGAACCCAAATGCGTCAGTTTGATCTCTTGAATGGCTCAATTACACTTCACACTGCTTTCCTGTGCTCATTCATACTCCGTCAATCATTCAATCCGATATGGTCATTTATTCCTCACTCTCAACAAGCACTATTTTTCAAATACATTGAAAAAAAAATTGTAAATCTTCCCACAATATTTACCGAATTACACACGCTTCCGCCGATTGACATTCATCCCAACTGCTGCTTTCGTTAAAGTGAACATTCTCTGGCTGGTGTAGAACGCGTGGTTTATTGGCACAGATAAGGCCAATGACACACTCGGCGGTTCCACCAAAGCGTATAATAGCCCAGTGAAATCCGACATAAAAAAGGCGAAACTTCGGAAAAATTAGGGGAAAGCTGAATTTTGGTGTGAACCTTGGTACTGGCGTGTTCAACAAAATGTCAAAAGTCCCCATCGATACCAGTGCTGCGTCACTTTTCATACGGGGTCAAAGGTCACCAAAAGTGACCTTTCCTAAATATCTCAGTAACGGTCACGTCTTCAGAAAAACAATGTATGACAAATTTGTAGCTTAGCAAATTTCCAACAAAAAAGATGGTATAGTTTTTTCCTGTAACCATAACCGTTTTTGAGATATATTGATCTAAACATTTGTTACTAACAGCACCCTCATTCTCATCAGCATGTTGATACTATCCGATTTTGATTACAACTTGGCATGTTTGTGAGTTTGTTTTTCTAAGTTTAAGAGGCGCATAAAAAAAACATGTACACAAACTTATCTACCAGACTCCAGGGTAGGTGGAAAAGTGTACTCCGAAAAGTTACCACCACCCCCAGCCCCCCTTTGCCATAAAACTTGTAGGGACATATGTTCGCTACTCTCTTCTCCGAAAAAAAACTGTATTGTGGCATCATTTATGGGATATTCCACGAAAAAGCAGGACCAAAGCATAAAATTGAAGGTGAAAATAAGTTTTGTAACATATCATGGGCCTAGGAGCATGAAAAAGTATGATAATATCATGGCATAATTCTGAAAACGCTCATTCCTGACATTATAGGAGCTCAATCCGATGCAAATTATCCCCGAATAATCAGTTTTTTTACCAATCCTGTGATGGTTGCATAACGCCAAAGGGATATGACATGTCTCGACACCAATTTGCACCTGAAATTACGTGACCTTGCCCTGATCGTTCATGGGATAAGACGGAATGGAAAAAAAAACTAAAAAACCGGGTATTTCGGGGTGGTTCGTTTGCGGGGGTGGGTAGGGTGTGGGAAGGGTGTGGATGTAGGGCTGGTCGTGCGATGTCAAGAATAGGCAATTAATAGGATAAAAAGTGATTCTACCTTGTTTAACAGTGGGCAAAGAGTAGGCAACGAGCTCATTTCTGAAGATTTGGGATGGATGCTCAGGGATACCGTTTTATGGCAAAGGGGGAGGGGGGAACTTTTCGAAGCACACTTTTCCACCTACTCTGGAGTCTAGTAGATAAGTTTATTTATATGTTTTTTCTATGCACCTCTTAAATATAGAAAAACAAACTCACAAACATGCCAAGTCGTAATCAAAATCGGATCATATTAACATGCCGTGAGAAAGAGGATGCTGTTAGTAACAAATGTTTAGATCAATATATCTTGAAAACGGTTATGGTTACAGGAAAAAGCTATATAATTTTTTTTATTGGAAATTTGCTAGGCTACAAATTCGTCATACATTGTTTTTCTGAAGACGTGACCGTTACTGAGATATTTAGGAAAGGTCACTTTTGGTGACCTTTGACCCCGTATAAAAAGCGACACAGCAATCGGATCGATGGGGACTTTTGACATTTTGTTCAACACGCCAGTACCAAAGTCCACACCAAAATTCAGCTTTCCCCTAATTTTTCCGAAGCACCATGTTAGATTTCCCCGGACTATAACCCCAGCAAACAATTTAGTGAACGTTCACTAAAAACGATAGTTTCTCGACAATCAACAGACATATCCCTCTTACGAAACCGAGCTTGTTCGCAAAACGATACGCAGCAATAATTTTGCTTACGATGACCGACGCAATAAATAATGCAAGCCATGTGTATGTGTTTTATGGACTATGCGGCTCAGTAGCAGATTTTACATAGATTTTTCCCTTAGTTTGCTGGTCGCAATAACTCAAACAAAATTTCAGTTTAATTCAACTGTGCTGTGAATTCGTGTGTGCTGAAAAGTGTTCTTATATAACGATGTTTTATGTTCGTCTTTATTAGTCTTTCGAATTTACTCTACTATGAATAAATAATTTTAACTCATTTTCAATTCATAATAGCTAATATATTTGAATTCGCTAAAGCTATCGCTAATAATTCATAAAAGTATCACTTTTAACGAGAATATAGGTAGGTTATATATACTCGCTAAAACCACATTTTTCCTAACTCATTTACGAATCGTGAAAAATGATTATTCTCTGATGGCCATTTAAGTAGGACCAATGAATAGTTTTCGATTCATTTGCGAGCTCGTTAACGAAAAAAACATTCATAATATATAGTATGACTCTTTTATGAATTAGTTACGATGCATTTGGTTTGCTGGGACGCTTCGGTTTGGTGCGTCGGTTGACACACACAGCGGTTTTTAGAAACGTTTATCGAGTCGGTTCAGTTACAAATTACGTCGCAGTATCATATACACTGTTATATTTGTAGATGCTTGTGAAAAAAGTAGTCGTGTATACATACATATGTATTTATATGTATATACATATGTATGTATATATATGCATATGAATTTTGGGCAAAATGATTCTAATATTAATTTTCTTAGAAAATCTGTAATTGCCTACTTTTAGAAACTAAGTACCCACAAATCATTCAATTTCCAATACCGTATCCTAGTTATTTTTTAAAAAAAAACTAAACTAAATTTTTTATCAGATTTTATTCTCATATTCCATGCATTCATCAATGCATCCAGAAAATTTTACCTAGATTGGGTTTCGCAGCTATGAACAAATCAAAAAACGCTCGAAGAACCGAGTCGGTGGGTCATTTCTCTCGTCTACCGACTCAGTTCCGAAACCGAGAGGCAGTCCGCATCGCAGTGTGTGTCATCACAATGCTAAATGAATGCACGACTAAACCGACTCGGTTTTCCTCTAGGGAAATGCTGCGCTGGAACCGCCATGTCTGTCATTGGTCTAAGACGACCACTTCGCATTTGTGTGGTGCAATAAAAGTGATTGGTGAGGATTATAGATTTCTATGTTTGTGCTCCAACAAGCAGGAGTGTTTACTGATTTGTAGCCATTGAAACGGCTTAGAATCGATGGTATGATTTTTATTGGATTGGATATCCTCCAGAGGGTAGGTTGTTGACATGAATTTGATAAAGTTACAAACGATGGTGCTTGCAAAGCTGCATTGTATTTAAGAAATCTTTATGTATTAGTTATGCAAAATTTGTTATGGAAAGTTCAATGCAAGGTGCTATTTACTAGAAAAAAAGGGATTTTCTCATTCACAAGATTATAAGCCTATTTTTGTTCTTGTTATATCTCTTCAAAATCAATCATTTGATTGAGAGCAATGTTATCTTTTCAGCGTTTTTGTTTTTGTAATTTTACATACGCTAGAAATACTGGGACGAATTTTAACGAAACTTATTTCAAATTTGTTCACTTGCTACAATTAAAACGATGCCACAGAGCATGAATACTGTTTACGGTTTTAATTAGTGGCAAATGCAGAATTCATATCAGGTCAGTCGATAAATTCCCGCGTATTATCCCCAAGCCAATTATATGAGTCATATTTGTTCGAAAAGATAAGAGAAACCACCATTTTATTTTTCCCCCAGAAACTATACTGACCTACTAACCATAAAGGGCCTATCTACATTTATGTAATTTTTGAGTTAACACCGGAATCAAAAACTACATACTCAATTACATCATTCTACATCATATGAAAAACCTATCTTTTGTGGAAGTATGCTAAAATCAATAGCGAAAAATCTCCCCGTCTACAAAAAACGTAGCACTTCTAAGGTAAAACCTGCAGATAGAACCTTTATGCTTGGTAATGTGCAGATAGAACCTTAATGCTTAGTAATGGGGCCAGTTTTTCGTTTCATGCTACTACAAAAAAGTCCTATCTTCATGAAACCTCTCTTCCACAACTATTTTCAGCGTGAAAGCTTTTACTTAAGATGTGTCTCAAGTAAACGTATTATTGTCCAGTTTTAAACTTTCGTCCCATTTAAAGATGTCCGCAACATTTAGAAAAACACAGATTATTGAATATCTCGAAAGTGCTAAAATGTAGATAGGCCCTCTATGGTTAGTAGGGCAGTATATACAGTAAGACATTTTACAATCAGCTTTTCAAAAGATCGTATGTGAAGTGATACCGAGAAAAAAGAAAAATACTAACGACTCATTGTGAATTTAATGAAGCAAAATACATAATCTATTGATATTAAAGATAGTTATACATATTTTTGTACTTAAATTTATCTTAAAAAATGTGGCAACTTATGGAATGATTTGATACATCATTATTAAGAGTAATTTTTCAACATTTTCGCATCTCCATTACAACCGGAATAGCTCTCTCAATCGTTAGTACAGATTCAAGTTTATTTCCTTAAAAACGTGTTTGATACGACAAGATGTTCAAAAAAACCGTAAAATATCAAACCGCAGTAAACCAGCGAAAATGACAGTGATTAATTTTGTTCTGTTCTAGTTGAATGAAATTCTAAGCTAATAAAATCTAAATCGCATAGGACTTATTATATCTCGTAATACTGTTGCTGCTATGGTTTCGTTTCTAACACACGCCTTCGCTCGCACGTCTGAGATTTACTTGATATCAATAGAAAGAATTACTAACAATGGGTTCAATTTCCCGTTTGTTGCGTTTATCGATAATTATATCATCCGATAGCCTGAAAATCTTGTGTCACACCGACTCCATTTGACTTTGTTTCATGTTAAACTGAACATTCATTCTCGAAGAGCATCCTTTTTAGAGCTTCTTGTTACACGAGAGATATCTCAATAGTACCCTTGTGCTAAAGCCAGTCAAGCAAAAATATCAATCAATGTCAGGAAAGATTAAGGGCCCAAATGTATCAAGTCCTTTGAAAATCAATAGATTGGCAAATTCACCATCAGCTCTACACCACTTCGTCCCAACGACCATAGAAATACATGTGAACTTAGTTAAATGTTCTTCAGATATATATTGGCTTAAACGACTTTTTATTGCCAGCGATAAAAGCGTACAGGTTCCAAATGAAATTTTTTGAAAATAATGAGTGGTATCTGCGGATACCATTGATTTCCTATTATCAAGGCAATCTTCTGTGTGCAAGTGAAGAATGCTATTAGTTTTAGATGTGATCGTAAAAAGAAATCTATAAGAAAGGGTTTTACGTGATTCATGAGAAGTGGGATAAAAAGTAGGGTATTGTTGAATGAAGAAACCTTAAAGAGTATAAGATTCAAGGTTGTAAGCAGCAAGTAAATTCCAATATTAAGCCACTGTGAAGGTATCTTTTCAGAATAGCTTAAAAAGTCCCTTTCCATTGAATTTGGACCACAAAGGTTTTTACTAATTTTCGAAATATATTAGTGTTAAAATCACTTTGGTCTAAAATTCAAATATATATATATATATATATATATATATATATATATATATATATATATATTTATAAATATATCATCAAAAAATTCAGTGACTATTTTTTGAGAACACGTCATCATTTAGAATATGTTCAAATTTAATTAAATTGGTGTTGTATTTTACCCTTTAGCGCCGACGGTAATTTAAGTTATATTTTAAGAATTCTTATAATTCTATCAACAAATGACTTTGAAAAAAGCTAGGTTTGAAAGTGTTTCAATTATGGATATGATAGAATTTTTGAAACTTAATACTTTTTATTTGAGATTAAAAACCGAACCTCATAATGAATCACCCTGTTAATGTTTGCTTTGAGAAATAAAACTATTACCAGTACAAGCCAAAATAAATAGAGCTTAAGTAGAAGTTACTTTGAATCTGATTTTTTAAATAATTCTATATCAGTATAAAATATCAATAGGTTTAAAAACAAGTCCAAGAAAAAAAACGCGAGTTCATATTTAAATGTCAGCAAATGCTACTAAAGGTTCATTAAGTGAATTATTACAGCAGGATAGAAAAGCATCACTTGAGCAATTGTCAAGATGTACAGTAGCAAGAAGAAGTAGTTAGGGGTATTGAACAGGCAAGAGCTGCTTTGTAGGTCGGCTTTTGCACAGCTCAATCAAAAAGTGAACTGACAAGCCATAATATACCGCTAAAAATTTAAAATAAATAAAAGCTTAGCAAACCCCTTAACTGGTGACTTCGGTTAGCACGTTGCCTGGACTGATGAGAAGGCAGACACACCTTGCCCATCTTTCATGCTCCCTAGACAGCTAGCAACACGAAGACGCTATCGACAAGAAAGCTGAGTAGTATCGTTAAATAGAGATTAAGAATTCTCTAACTTTGGTTTTTTAATTTTATTTCTGAGCGGAGTGGATTTCACAGCAACAGACAAGTCGAAAAATTTAAAACTGTGCAAGGCATCCCAATTTAATGGAAAAAAATTTCAAGCATCTAAATCGTTATGAAAAACTGAGCACGTTGGAGCTTGTTTCAATCTTCAATGATGCCAATCAGCGCATAGTTAGCGCATTAAAAAACTCAAAAGTAACATATTATCATTAAATAAAGCCTGCCGTTAAGGTCGATTCAATAGCCCCAGCTCCAAGCCTATTGAAACAATATCGAGCGCAAATACCCAACGCACCTGTTGGAAAGATACTTTCTACGGTTAAAACTGCAATCTGATCTTACTGAAACATCAAATAGCTCCTGAAGACTTCATACGAATCCAAGGTACATTCCACAACCGTTTTGGGAATATATGATAATTTTCATCAAACATTTTTTTTTTTAAATTTAATATGGTATTTAAACAAGGACTTGTTTTTACAATATTTTGTTTGTTTTGTATATTGCATATTTTTCAGCCACCTTATCCGCTTGTTCTGTCACGTAAATCCTTTTTTAGATGTCGTTCAACTCAGCGGCAGTCAGCAGTTCCTGAGGCGCGTAATCCTGTCCTCAACTAAATGTGACATCTGTAAAAACCCCCGCATTTTGGTATTGTTAAAGAGCAGATTCTTTTATCTGCACTGTGAAAGTGAAGTGTATGCGGCACTTGAACCGTTACACTATTGAAACTGTTTGATTTGCAGCACTGCACCACTAAAACACATACGGCACTTGAAACCGTTGCGTTACTCGACGAATGATGCAAATACGGTGTTGCACTGTCTACTGTACACGGCACTTGAACCGTTACACAAACCGATGATTTGTTTTATTCGGTTTATCAAACTACTGAGCACATACGGCACTCGAACCGCTGTGCTATTCGACGAGATAGATTGAAAAAGCGAAAGTCTCGAAGTTTGTTGTAGACTGACTTTATTTTAACATTTGTACTCAATTTATACTATCTTAAAAATACTAGGAAGAAAAACTTACAAATTGCATTTTTACATTGAGTCACATGCACAGAAGAATATTTGCTTACTTTACCAATATTACAAAATATTGTCGCGTGCATATAGGTCAATAAATGAACGCACGCTATACCAATGTCAACAAAAGTAGAACGAATAAAAGTTGCTGATGTACATACGTACTGTGTTTTGTATGATCTACTTTACGTGAACTTGAACGAATAAACAAAACATGATTATGTGAAAACTTTAACTTGAATGAATGAGTTTGAACATTTTCCCCCGCGTTGAATCTTATTCAAAAAATAAACAAACAAAACTTTAATCTAACAAATTAACATAAATTCAATCGTTTAAAAATAGCTATGACTTAAACTGTAATGGAAAAATCTGGTGCTCTGCTATGCCTTGGCGCTGGTGTTGGCTTGTGTCTGGACTTGCATACCTGATGTCGATATTTCCATGAGATCATGACGAGAATAACGATGATGGCGGTTATTGATAAGTAACCCGGTATTATATGATAATTATTTAATTGCTGTGAATATGTTGATGGTAGTTCAGCCAACGTTTCGTCAAACAATTTTTGTTTGAGAGCATTTAGTGGTTCCAGGTTGAAATGGTAAGGTTTCTCAATCAGTTCTGTCCAATGAGTTGGTGTAGGAAGCTCGACAAGAATGTCCGTCGAGGAGAACCCAGCCTTTTGTTGAGTGGATATGCTATCATGCCCCGTTATTGTGAGTTGATCCAGTTTAATGATGCAGCCTGTTCCTATAGTTAACAAACCGGACCCGTTTAATGGAATTTGAAATTTCTCGGCCCCACAGACTACTCGAAGACGTGTAAAATTCTTTAGTCCATAAATCCATTTATTTGTGTCGGAGAGCTGACTCCAGACATAGTCTGTTGGTAAGACTGTTGTCTGGCACTTGGGCGATGTTTCGTTCACAAAGGCACTGAACTCACAGGAGGCAACTTGGGCACCTTTGTGGTATGTGGGTCCTGTTTTTTCGCATAATAATGTTCGAGGTTCGCTGGTGCTGCACAAAGTTAGGTCCTCTGGTGTCATGACGAGATATGTGTCTCGGTGAGCATTAACAGCTAAGAAACTGGTATACAATTGTGTACTTATGAGTGTGTTATTTACGACAGCAGCTATAGGTGTAAGCTTGAATAAATCAAACTTTGTTTCATCGACTAACGGTATTCGTACTGTAAACGTCAAATAGGGATGCGCGAGTCTCCCTTCAGCTTTCATTATTCGATATAAGTGTAGGACATCTTTACTGTTGACGGAAAGTTGTGTGAATTCTGGAAGTTTGCTTCCGATGTTATGAATTTCATTGCGTAGCTGCTCTGGGGATAGCAATAGTGGACTAATGATTCCATGATGAGTGTCCGTTAATAAGCTTATGATTGCTGACTGAATATTGTGTAAATTATGACTAGCTGCCATTAACTCTAGCGCCAAAGTGTTCATAATATTGTACGCATTTGTGCCATTTCCGTTTATTTTGTTGAATATTAAGCTAATTTTCTGGTCAAGCCGGTTCAATCTTCTTTCGACTTCCATTTGATCAATCTTAAAAATATTGATAGTGGAGTCTATTAGTGATGTTTGGTTTTTTATTAATTTGTGTAGGAAAGTGTCGTCAGTTTTGATGGCATCAATTGTAGACGACATCTCCTTGGCATAAGCATTGTCCAGAACTCCAAATAGTGAATTAGTAAAATTGCCCACAATATTAAATGCTCCTCTTCTTATGCATTTTCTTGTGAAGAGACGGTTGTCTATTTGTAGTTTCTGCTCATTTTGCTGGAAATGCAGAGCTAAATGTTCACATGTGGTGGAGTGTGTGGCTTTGCAAATTTCTTGTAATGCCTTTGTTCCGTTTCGTAATGACTCTAGTTCTTGCCAGTAAGGTGATAGATCATAATAAACTATTATTTTCCATTCTTTGACCGTGCGCACTAGAGTACCTATGTTTTCGAAGTATATTCCGTGATGGTTACGAAACGGCTGGTTGATGACCCCCGTGGACGATTTAACGGGATTTATCGACAGACTGAGACACGCTATGAATAATGTCGTTAATAATGATACCCGAGATATTTTCCCCTTTTTACGGGGTGTTTCGTCTGCCTCTGAATCATTTGTCACTCTTCTTGGCGTTTTGGTACCGCTGGTACTACCTTTGGGTTCGTTGGTAATTATCTGATATCCTGGTTCGTTTTGCGCTTCAATTGGCAAAGGCGCTAATCTGTGCATTGACCTGGTAAGTATAGCGTCCTTTGTCTTAACGTCTACTACACGCACCAAGCCATCAATCCCTTTGTGCACTTGGACGATTCGACCTAATGGCCATTTCATGACTGGTAAATTGTCGTCCTTAAAAATAACAATGGTGCCTATTTCGACGTTTGGAGATGCTGTCTTCCACCCATAACGATGCTGTAGCAGGTGCAAGTATTCTTTAGACCATCTTTGCCAGAATTCAGTTTTGATTTTTTGAATTTGTCTCCAATCGTCTAATAGTCCCGTTCCGCTTGAATGAGCTGATGGGTCAACTTGAGCAGTTAACGGTTCTCCGATGAGAAAATGACCCGGTGTTAAAGCGGTTGCGTCATTAGGATCTGATGACATGGGGGTTAGTGGTCTGGAATTCAGAATGGCTTCAATTTCCACCAAAGCGGTTTGTAGCATTTCTTGTGTTAGTGCTGCTGGCTCCAGAACTTTCCATAGCAACGTCTTTGCGCTTTTAACAGCAGCTTCCCATAACCCTCCAAAGTGTGGAGCTCTAGGTGGGATGAAATTAAATGTAATTCCCTTTTCGCTGCATGTTGATATGATTGAGTTCTGAGCTTGTTCCTGAATGAATGAGTTTGAACAGGTATCATGAGCCACCTTTGTTGTTTTACTAGCTGGAGACCCAGTTTGTTTTACCAGCTGGAAGTTCCACAATCGATGTGGAATTGCTATGAATCCTCTGGCTGCATCGGCTCTGGGACAAACTCAGGCGATTTCACCTTGTTCTCTGGAACCCAGCATCGAAAAACTGGCGGAAGTTTATTACACCAGCTATTAAGCCCCAACAGCATGAGGTCGCTATCTCAAATGCTTGCTCTTACCCATCTGGTAAATCGACACCTGTGGACATGGTTGCGCTCTAGATCTAACAATTGATCTCGTTCCTAAACACAAACAAAAATCTGCTACTATCATCGGAAATTCAGCTCAAAGGCACTCAAGTGCGTTCCTTCATGCGCTTATAAGGCTGGTTCAGCCGAACCAAAAAACTAAGTCACCACTATCTTCAAACGGTGGGAGAACGTCGGAAGACTTCAACCTTCTGGTATTTGACTAGCCGCGGCAATTCAATCGATAATAAACACATATAGAGAAATGGTGAACAAGCTGGAACCAGGACTCCGTCGTGAGTTCTCATAGGATTTTATCATTACCGATGTCTGTGGAGTCATCTAAGGTGCAGACAACCTCCGCCACTATGGGCTAGTCGTCAACTTGCCAAACGCTTTTTATGTGAATTCTCTAACTTTGCTTTCAACTAAAGGCACGTCCACTTCATACAATTTTCCGAAACTTAGTGTTCTAATTGAGCTATCCAAACGCAAATGTGAAAAAAAGCAAATTTTTTGAGTGCTCTTATTTTCGTTGTTGTAATCAAAAAGTGAACTGATAAAGCATTATATACCGTTCAAAAATCCAAACAAATAAATGAATAAATAAACCGATAAATTCTCTTACCGTAGTTGTTCAGGGTGCTTTTTTTTAGAGATATAGAACTTAAAGTTGGCAGCACTTTTTAATGCTACGTATAGTTTGATAGCTGTCATGCGTTTTATTGTTAGTTTGGTTTGCCATTTTATCATAAATAGGGTGACGCCTGAGCAACGGCTGCAAATTATGCAGATTTATATCGAAACCCCATGTTTTGTTTTTTGTTTAGCGGTGAGGCCCATTTCTGGTTGAATGGCTACGTCAATAAGCAAAACTGCTGCATTTGGAGTGTCGAACAACCACAAGCAGTTGTCCAAACATCGTTAGATCCGGAGAAAGTCACTGTTTGGTGTGCTTTATGAGTCGGTCAAATAATTGCTCCATATGTCTGCCAAAATGCTGCTGCGAATAACATTACAATCAATGGTGACCGCTATAGAGCCATGATCGATGACTTTCTCGTTCCGAAATTGACTCACCGTAATACAGAGGACCTCTGGTTTCAGCAGGATGGTGCGACATGTCAAACACTTTGCGACATGCCATACTCGACTTTTTGAAAGAAGCATTTAATGAGCACATAATTTCTCTTTTTGGGCCCGTGAACTGCGAGATCTTGTGATTTAACATCGCTGCACTATTTCTTGTGGGAATACGTCAAATCAATCGTCTACGCCGACAAACCCGAGACGCTTGACCATTTGGAAGACAACATTTGCCACGTTATTGGCAGGATACGGCCCCAATTATTGGTTAGAGTAATCTTCAGTGTAATCAATTTTCGTTAGAACCGAAAGCTGTTAGGTTGAGCTCAGAGAAGAAAGCCATTTGTCTGCTCAAGATTAGTAATAAACAAATTGATTTTTCGCATTTGATTTTGAAATTTTTTTTCAACTTCAATGCCCAAACATTTCATGTGGTGAACTAAAGTTTTTCACAACATCCCTCTTCGGGTCTAGTGGTAGAGGCTGAAAGAGAGTTTCATTCACAAATTTACAATCAAAGCGAATACGTGTGTTTTGGTTGACGCACCTGGCATCTCTAAGCACTTAGGCCAAAAGGAACGTAAATACGAGTGTGGAAAGATTAATTTTACAACTTACTTTACCCCTGATTTAATTCATGCTTCTATTCGGAACTAGGCGAAATCAAAGCTCTATGTGTGGCTTCTCCTACATATCTGGATTTGCACTAAAGACCCCTCGTAGCAAGAGTCAGTGCTCTACCTACTACGCTACACGAACTTTTTAGGAGTTCATGTAGACGTCTCAAATATTCTTCATTTTTTACCTTAACCGTCGACATACAAAGTGAGGCTATTTTGACCCCATGACTTTCAAAATGCATTAAATATTATGCACAAGACAACAAAATCAGTTGAATTTCACAGTGTTGAAAATGTGCTGCGCAAGTTATGTTTTTGAGTGTTTATTTTAATAAAAAAAAACTCTAGCGCACCTGAACCGCTAGAAACACTAATGTTCGAAGTACAGTAGAAGAATCGTGCACGTTTTGAGTGCATATTCCACCACATGAGCTGCTTATTACGGCCAAACTGTTTCAAACGCCACGTTCTACTTTGGTCTCAATAATGCATTATAACTCATATTGTGGAAGGTTTCAGATATTACCACTGGCATGAATTTCAACGTTTATGAGAGCAAAACACGGGTTAATTATATTCGTTATCAGTTGCTTATTTCACAAAATTTCGAAAGCATCATCTCATATAACACCAATGAAGAAAATGCTTAGTGCCTGCAGCACTGTAACTGAAGTTGGTGTTTGGGGGTGCGATCCGAAAAATTTGCAGAACTTTGGGAATTGAAACATCGGTTATTTATTTTCATTGTAAATGTTTCCGGTATGAATACTAACTGTAAGCATTTATTGCTACAAAAGTAGCACAACCGACTCGTGCTGGCAACCTTTCGCCAGTATCAAAGCCAAAAATATATCACATCTGCTTCACGTTGTTATATTACATTCGAAGTTATAGTAGTATAAAGAAATTTAGGATTACCTGCAGCGAGTTTTTTCAAATAATGGAAAGCTTAAAATTTGCTGTTTATTGTCCCTACCATATCATTACCAATTGAAAATTCTACGATAAAACCGCTTAATAAAGATATTGCAAACAAACACAAAACCAACAATAACTGGCACCCCTATCGTGGCTTTTCAACCAAATTTGGCCTGAACAATGTCTATAATAGGTTCCATTAATTGTATGAAATTCAAATTGATTTCATGACTGCACTGGAAGTTATAGGGCAAAAAGTTTTATTTTCTGAGCGAATTTTCAAATCCAAAGACACAAAAATTACCATAGCTGGTAGCACCAATCGAATTTTTCAACCAAATTTCTATCAAACAGAGTTTAGAGTAAGGTTCAGCTACTGTGTCAATTTCATGAAAATCTGGTTACTTATTCAAATTTCGTAGGGGTAAAAACAGTTTTTTTTCTTTGTAATTTTTCAAGATGGCACCACTGGCACAGAGCTGCCCACAATTCAAAATCGCTTCTATCAGATCTGGTTCTACTTAAGTCCAATGCATTCTGTAAATTTCAATGGTATCTGATTATTGATTCGTGTGTTCCCGTGAACAGAAGTTTTTGATGCTAAAAATATAGGTTGACTGGGAGAGGGTTACCGTTCTTGTCCGACATGAAATTTCCAAAGTTTTTCTTTGTACGTGTAGATAAAGCATAAGATTTGTATACAGATTGGTTTTATTGTAAGAAACGGACAGTTTTTGGAAATTTGATGGTTTAATGTTTTCACTTCCAAATTTTTATTTTTTCAAATTTAAGACACGAAAATTATCATAGCTGGCAGCTCCAACCGATTTTTTCAACCAAATTTCTACCAAACGTGGTTTTAAATAAGGTTCAGCTACTGTGTGAATTTCGTCAAAATCGAACGATTCAATCAAAATTTATAGGGCTAAAAGCAGTTATCTTTTTTAGTGATTTTTCAAGATGGCACCACTGGCACAGAATCACCCGCATTGCAAAATCACTTCTATCAGACCTGGTCCTATATAGGGCCAATACATTCTGCAAATTTCAATTAATTCTGCTCATTGGATCGTGAGTTTCCGTGAACAGAAGTTTTTGATGCTAAAAATATAGGTAAATTGGGCAAGGGTTGCCAGGCGTGCCCGTTATACCATATAAATTTTTTTTTCTTGTTTATGTAAACAAAGCATAAGGTTTACATATGAGTGGCTTTTTTTTGAAGAAGCGGCAGTTTTTCAAGAGAGGCGATGATTTGGAGGTTTTCACTTTCAGTGCCTGCCCTAGCTACAGGGTTGCCAGCACGCTCATCAAAAGCTTCACATATCTACAACTAAATAATACCAATATGTCCTAAAAATTTCGTAATGATTGAATAACTCTGTCAAAAGTTATCGCAATTTAAAAATTTTCAAGTTTTCCCGTTCTGTTTTTAGGCCTCCAGCGCACACATGGGGTTAAAAAATTCCAAAACATTATCCGATTCACATGTAAAACACGTTCGAAATTTATTTCGGTAACTTTATTTTTGCAAAACTTATTTGTGTACGGAATAATAGGTATATTAAAAATATCACTAAAATGGCCGCCGGCGCCAAAGGGTTAAAGATTATTAACTTTTTGTGAGACCTGGCACTATTCTGCATATACACCAATGTGTCCTGAAAATTTCAGCTCAATCGGATGGCGCGTTCCTGAGATTTTTTCACTGAAATTTTTTGATGATATATATATATATATATATATATATAGAAATATGAATTTTTGGCCAAAGTGATTTTAATACTAATGTTCTTCTTCGAACATTAGTAAAAAATAAACATTATTTTAACATTGTATGCCAAAGATTAAATACAGCCAAACGCAAAACAAAATCTTAATTTTATTAAATTGGTAGCAATAAAAAAGTTTTTGACTTTGCTCACTTCAATGAAATTATAAGTTTAAAAAAAAAATCTAGCTCTAATTACTTTGAATCTTTTTGAAGAAACAAAACAACCATATTTAATATTCTACTGTACATTAATCCACATTAGCTCATCCAAACTTATCTTGGTATTACATATTACCGTTTCACCATGTTGCGTCTAACTTTCGCAGATAAACATAAACTTTGTGATGTTATTTCGCCAATTAGCTTATGAGATCTCTGTAATTGGCACATATGCTTGCATGTACGGATGAAGCATCTTTTGAAAGTTTAATTTGCAGACTTTGTGTCTTATATAATCTTTGCGTGTAGATACGCAGACACCCGAGAGATGGTGCAGTTATTTTGATTTTCAACTTAAACTTGTTTGCTACGATTTGGAAAACGTTGTTGGCTGCAATGTATGGCTAAAATGAAAATCGGAGATATTATGTCGGTAAGAAAAAGTAATGTACGAAATAATACATATTTTAGGATATTTGGATTTGAGTAGGTATTTGTTCGAAACATCATAGCTTCACGAGTTATAAAAATTTCATGTATTCATGTAGAATGAATTGAAATGTATTGACAGTGGAGTTACAAAATTAATTTTTGTGACAAGCCTTGAAGTCAATACCTGTTAACTGCAGTCAAGAAAAAATTTACGAACTTACAACTCTGGAAAAATGTATTTCACAAAATTATATTCAAGCTAAAAAGTCTACTTCTAAATCTATTCTTTTTTCACACTCTTCAATCAAACTACTATCGAGATATTTACTTTTCGTCGTCATGTCATAGAAAAAACTGTGACAGTCAAAGTTAAGTAGTTTTTCAGACATAGCATAGGAAAAATAGGTTTTCTCTGTTTTACTCTTTTGTTTGTTGCTGGTTTCACATCTCTTTATCCTCAACTGAGCAGGAATGGATGTCTACACAGCATTGTACCATATATTAACATTTTTTCCTGATATAAGTCTCGAGATTGTTTGTATTATGAAGGTATAAAGCTATATTATCCGTGCATAGATTTTACCCTCATTAAAAGGATCGTAGCCGACTGGTAAAAAAATATTTTTGGAAAGATGAAACCACGAAAACAGTATGAGAAAATGAGTCGGGCATAATAGGATCAACAAGTGGGATATTTGAGGCATTTCGGGAGTGGAATAGATGCAGAGTTAGTTGAAAAACTTCTAAATATTTATTATGGTATAATGGAAGATTTGAAGAAGACTTTTGTGCATTCTCATGATCAAATTACTAACAGAAAGGTTTTGATTGTTTTGCATTGCTCAGAGGACGTTGTTTAAGTAACTGGTTTGAAATACATAAGTTATGACAGTTAGAGCTTAAGCTAGAGACATAGAAAGCATCAGGGAATTGCATTTTTCATATACTAAGAACAAGGCCAAGCATTGCAAATGCAGTATCCACAAACTGCTGACTAGAATTTATCTCGAATGACAGTAGAAAGTGTTTATGAATAAGGAGAAATAAAACTCAAATATAATAATAAATATCAAAATCAAATAATTTTTAAGGGTTTTGAAATTCTTGTACTTGTTCGTTGATTTTTTCATTTAAAAGTCGATTAGTATTAATGATATGTTTGGATTTATATGTACATATAAATTTTCGAGACCTGTAATATGAGCAATGTTTAAAATAAAAATACTATTCGTATTGTTATCGTTTCTATTTGCATTAAATTTATAAATTTCAGTTATTTCGCTCTAAATAGTTTAGATGTGGCTTTGGTTTTTGCGATTCATTTTGCATTTTGTATAAAATTTCCGTTTTTGTTCGCGTGCTACGATTAATTGCAATTAATTGCAATGAACCCGTTTTTGTACTCCGTTTTACTGAAAACTGAAAATTTCTCCTCTTTCAGTAAATTTTAGTAGGGTCTGAGCTACTGAAAAATACTGAAAACTGTCAAACGGTTTTTGGCGTAATGTTATTATGATGGACGAATATTTTTGTGGCGATTGTCTATCGTCAATTAGGATGACTTTATAATCACTATTGTTCTCCCAAAAACCAACAACTGATACTTTTGTTTGTCAATTTTCAGGAAATGCAATGAGAGCGTTTTCGTAATTTTCCTGAATTTCCCCACCACATGATTCAGGAAAATTCAGTAAAATTCAGTGACTGAAAATACGCGAACAGACCTATTGACAATTCTAATATTCAAGTTTTCCAACTTCAACGCTACCAAACTAAGCGAAAAATCTCGTACATGAACCAAGAAAATTTCATATCGCGATTGCAGTGCGTTCCTGGATCGCAGTGTAAATTGCATGGTTGATATTGTGATTGTATTGAAAACCAAAACGCAGTTTCCAGCTATGGCCAATGACAAACACGGCAGTTCCAGCGAAGCGTTTCCCGAGATGAAAACCGAGTCGGTTTAGTCGTGCGTTCATTTAGCATTGGGATGACACACACCGCAGCGCGAACCGCCTCTCGGTTTCGGAAACGAGTCGACAGACGACAGAAATGACTCACCAACTCGGTTCTTTGAGCGTTTTTCGATTTGTTCATACATTCAGAAAAAAATCACCACTGAAAATTTAATAGAATCAAATTTAAGTTAAAAGTTGAAACACTTTGAAATAAAAAACGAATCTTAATTGAATTAAATAATCCCCCACATTCAATAAAAATGATTCATTATAAAAATGTTATTTTTACATCAAAATGTTCATCATTGAATGAAAAGTAAAACATTAAAACAAACAAGACACACTTTGAGACAGCGTTATTGAAATGAGATCAGATTATTTGAATTAAAAAGAAACGTATATGGCGCCAAATAATATTTTAAAATTTCACCTTGGAAAGTAAACCTGTGCTTGATTTAAATTTAGCATAACGAAGTCACTTGTGCGCAAATTTGAGTCTAAGCGATTCAGTTTGAGTCCGGATTGTTTGGTCAGCTTCACAGCATTTTCGAATGCAAGGCAATTTTATCCTAACCGAGAACCATTACAGCCCACATGTGCTTGTTCTTGTGGATGTTTAGACATTCGGATTCTCGATGCACAGAAGTAGGAAGTTTCTTCCAAGACTCGGCCTACTGCAATACTTTTTTTTAGCCCTTTTTTGTCTTACGAATCGCTCAAACTCCTTAAGACGGCGTCTAAAGTAAGAACAGTGGCCAGTGTTCCAAGTATTGAACTTAAAATTAAGCTACAAAGAATTTGATGCTTGCCTCAAAAAAAAAATGTTGAGTATTTGACATTTGGAGACCAATATTAAGAGCATTCATCCCACTTTGGCCGTGGAGAACTATCATTTTACCCTTTCGAAAATAACTATGAACCGTGCACCACTAGCTGGTTGTCAAGCAAACACTAATGAAAATTATTTTTCGATACCAATAAGTTCAGATGAAAGCACAAGCACAAGATTTTCTTTTCGAATCGTTTCGCTGGTGTTTTTTTGCAGAAAGGAGATTTGATTTAGAAGGCATCATGGATGTGAAAATTTCAATCAGTAACTGCATTGAATCTATAAGAAGCATCAAATTAAACATTATTTAAACAACACTTTTGCAATACTGATTATTTTCGAAAGTGAGATAAGCGCACCTATTACGATATACCAAATTCACTGACCACAATGAATAATTAAAATTTAATGTTGCGAGCTCAAAACTTTTCTCTTAAATTACACAGCTCATAACTAGTTTCATAGTTCATGATGCCGGGGAAGAAATAATAATTTAATGCAAAACTGTAGATCAAATTCAGCTCCGTCTCTTTTTTGCTTGACATTTTCTGCGGTGAACTTAGTTTGATGGCAATTGTTCAAGAAAGTTCGTAATACATTAAAATAGTCTCCATGAATGAAAATTGATGGTAATGAGCTTTGAATTTGAAAAATTTAATGAGTACAGCTAAATCGATTTTCATAGATTATATTTGTTACGGGTCCAGACATCAATATTTTGTATAATGTTAAATTAAATTAATTATTGATTCTGTTATTTTGATTTTTTCCTTTTGATAGTAGATGAGAGATGTTATTTCAAAATGTGTCTTTTTGTGGGTATAATCAAGTTCTTAATGATATACTGAAACTCTGAGTGATCTTCCTGTTCTTATGAGAGACGTGCAACAATTGTAGCAAAACTAAATTTTCAGACTTTGATGGTTCATTTCGTGAATATTTTAAGCAGTATCGCATTATCACCATGTGAGTATTATTGTATAATATGTAATTTGAAATAGGCAGAGAAAGTTTAGTTAGCTCCCACCTGGTACGGTACACCATCTGTTTCGGCTGCTCCTGCTTCGTGCGGTGCACGATTTGTCTCGGCCTGCTGGTACGACAATTTCCTGAAAACTCATATTTTTTACTGATTATAAAAATAAATGAAAACTGGAATCAGTTTGCCCAAAAGCTCATTTACATTTACATATATATATAGATAGATATATATATATATATATATATATATATATATATATATATCTTTATATATATATATATGTATGTATATATATATATATATAAATATATATATATATATATATATAAATATATATATATATATATATATATATATATATATATATATATATATATATATATATATATATATATATATATATATATATCTATATATATGTATATATATATATATATATATATATATATATATATATATATATATATATATATATATATATATATATATATATATATATATATATATATATATATATTTATATATATATATATATATGTATACTCAAAACCATTTTTCAGTTGATTTTTATCCAGAGTGTTTTGTTGACTGAAACTAAAATTTTGTTGAGTTGTAGTATTTTTTAACTAACGAGAAAATATTTTTAACGCTCAAAAGATAGTGGTAATGTTAGTAAATTATAAATTCATACTGGTAATTAGAAGCAAGCCAAGTAGGTGTGCATTTAAAAAGAGAAATTTTTTTTTATCATTATCTAATAGGAGAAGCAGAATTCTAGCATCTAAAACTAGATGGTTAAATGGCTAGCGTTTATAAGTAAAAAAGAAAGCGGCTAGTCCTTAATAAGAAAACCCGAAGAAGACTAGCATTCCGAAGGAAACGGAAAAAATGGCTAAGATATAAAAGCAAAAAAACTCTAGCGCACCTGAACCGCTAGAAAAACTAATATTCGAAGAACAGTAGAAGAATCGTGCAGGTTTTGAGTGCATATTCCACCACATGAGCTGCTTATTACGGCCAAACTGTTTCAAACGCCATGTTCTACTTTGGTCTCAAGAATGCATTATAACTCATATGGTGGAAGGTTTTAGATATTACCACTGGCATGAATTTCAACGTTTATGAGAGCAAAACACGGGTTAATTATATTCGTTATCAGTTGCTTATTTCACAAAATTTCGAAAGCAGCATTTCATATAATATCAATGAAGAAAATGCTCAGTGCCTGCAGCACTGTAACTGAAGTTGGTGTTTGGGGCTGCGATCCGAAAAATTTGCAGAACTTTGGGAATTGAAACATCGGTTATTTATTTTCATTGTAAATGTTTCCGGTATGAATACTAACTGTAAGCATTTATTGCTACAAAAGTAGCACAACCGACTCGTGCTGGCAACCTTTCGCCAGTATCAAAGCCAAAAATATATCACATCTGCTTCACGTTGTTATATTACATTCGAGGTTATAGGAGTATAAAGAAATTTAGGATTCCCTGCAGCGAGTTTTTTGAAATAATGGAAAGCTTAATATTTGCTGTTTATTGTCATTACAATATCATTACCAATTGAAAATTCTACGATAAAACCGCTTAAAAAAGATATTGCAAACAAACAAAAAACCAACAATAGCTGGCAACTCTATCGTGGCTTTTCAACCAAATTTGGCCTGAATAATGCTTATAGTAGGTTCCATTAATTGTATGAAATTCGTATTGATTTCATGACTGCACTGGAAGTTATAGGGCAAAACGGTTTATATTCCTGAGCGAATTTTAAAATCCAAAGACATAAAAATTACCATAGCTGGCAGCACCAATCGAATTTTTCAACCAAATTTCTATCAAACAGAGTTTAGAGTAAGGTTCAGCTACTGTGTCAATTTCATGAAAATTTAGTAACTTATTCAAATTTCATAGGGCAAAAAGCAGTTTTTTTTCTATGTAATTTTTCAAGATGGCACCACTGGCACAGAGTTGCCTACAATTCAAAATCGCTTCCATCAGACCTGGTCCTACTTAAGTCCAATGCATTATGTAAATTTCAATGGTATCTGATTATTGGTTCGTGAGTTCCCGTGAACATAAGTTTTTGATGCTAAAAATATAGGTTGACTGGGAAAGGGCTACCGTTCTTGTCCGACATGAAATTTCCAAAGTTTTACTTTGAATGTGTAGATAAAGTATAAGATTTGTATACAGATTGGTTTTATTGTAAGAAACGGACAGTTTATGATGAAATTCGATGGTTTAATGTATTCACTTCCAAAATTTTATTTTTTCAAATTTAAGACACCCAAATTATCATAGCTGGCAGCTCCAACCGAATTTTTCAATCAAATTTCTACCAAACGTGGTATTAAATAAGGTTCAGCTACTGTGTGAATTTCGTCAAAATCGAACGATTCAATCAGAATTTATAGGGCTAAAAGCAGTTATCTTTTTTAGTGATTTTTCAAGATGGCACCACTGGCACAGAACGTACCACATTTCAAAATCACTTCTATCAGACCTGGTCCTATACAGGACCAATACAGTCTGCAAGTTTCAATTAATTCTGCTCATTGGATCGTGAGTTTCCGTGAACAGAAGTTTTTGATGCTAAAAATATAGGTAAATTGGGCAAGGGTTACCAGGCGTGCCCGTTATACCATATCAAATTTTTTTTTTGTTTATGCTAACAAAGCACAAGATTTACATATGAGTGGCTTTTTTTTGAAGAAGCGGCAGTTTTTCAAGAGAAACGATGATTTGAAGGTTTTCACTTTCAGTGTCTGCTCTAGCTACAGGGTTGCCAGCACGCTCATCAAAAGCTAGACAAATCTACAACTAAATAATACCAATATGTTTTTAAAATTTCGTAATGATCGAATGACTCTGTCAAAAGTTATCGCAATTTAAAAATTTTCAAGTTTTCCCGTTCTGTTTTTAGGCACCCAGCGCACGCATAGGGTTAAAAAATTCCAAAACATTATCCGATTCACATGTAACACACGTTCAAAATTTATTTCGTCAACTTTATTTGTGCAAAACTTATTTGTGTACGGAATAATAGGTATATTAAAAATATCACTAAAATGGCCGCCGGCGCCAAAGGGTTAAAGATTATTAACTTTTTGTGAGACCTGGCACTATTCTGCATATACACCAATGTGTCCTGAAAATTTCAGCTCAATCGGATGGCGCGTTCCTGAGATTTTTTCACTGAAATTTTTTGATGATACATATATATATATATATATATATATATATATATATATATATATATATATATATATATATATATATATATATATATATATATATATATATATATATATATATATATATATATATTATATATATAGAAATATGAATTTTTGGCCAAAGTGATTTTAATACTAATGTTCTTCTTCGAACATTAGTAAAAACTTTAGTGCACCTGAACCGCTAGAAACACTAATGTTCGAAGAACAGTAGAAGAATCGTGCAGGTTTTGAGTGCATATTCCACCACATGAGCTGCTTATTACGGCCAAACTGTTTCAAATGCCACGTTTTACTTTGGTCGCACGAATGCATTATAGCTCATATGGTAGAAGGTTTCAGATATAACCACTGGCATGGGTTTCAAAGTTTATGAAAGAAAAACACTTGTTAATTGTATTCGTTATCAGTTGCTTATTTCACCAAACTTTGAAAGCAGCATCTCATATAACATCAATGAAGAAAATGCTCAGTGCTTGCAGCACTGTAACTGAAGTTGGTGTTTGGAGCTGCGATCCGAAAAATTTGCAGAACTTAGGGAATTGAAACATCGGTTATTTATTTTCATTGTAAATGTTTCCGGTATGAATACTAACTGTAAGCATTTATTGATACAAAAGAAGCACAACCGACTCGTGCTGGCAACCTTTCGCCAGTATCAAAGCCAAGAATATATCACATCTGCTTCACGTTGTTATATTACATTCGAAGTTATAGGAGTATAAAGAAATTTAGGGTTACCTGCAGCGAGTTTTTTCAAATAATCGAAAGCATAATATTTGCTGTTAATTGTCACTACAATATCATTACCAATTGAAAATTCTACGATAAAACCGCTTAATAAAGATATTGCAAACACACACAAAACCAACAATAGCTGGCAACCCTATCGTGGCTTTTCAACCAAATTTGGCTTGAATAATGCTTATAATAGGTTCCAGTAATTGTATGAAATTCGTATTGATTTCATGACTGCACTGGAAGTTATAGGGCAAAAAGTTTTATTTTCCTGAGAGAAATTTTCAAAACCAAAGACACAAAATTTACCACAGATGGCAGCACCAATCGAATTTTTCAACCAAATTTCTATCAAACAGAGTTTAGAGTAAGGTGCAGCTACTGTTTTAATTTCATGAAAATCTGGTTCCTAATTCACATATCATAGGGCAAAAAGCAAATTTTTTTTCTTTGTAATTTTTCAAGATGGCACCACTGGCACAGAGTTGCCCACAATTCAAAATCGCTTCTATCAGATTTGGTTCTACTAAATTCCAATGCATTCTGTAAATTTCAATGGTATCTGATTATTGGTTCGTGAATTCCCGTGAACCGAAGTTTTTGATGCTAAAAATATAGGTTAACTGGGAGAGGGTTACCGTTCTTGTCCGACATGAAATTTCCAAAGTTTTACTTTGAACGTGTAGATAAAGCATAAGATTTGTATACAGATTGGTTTTATTGTAAGAAACGGACATTTTTAGGATATTCGATGATTTGAATGTTTTCACTTCCAAATTTTTATTTTTTTCAAATTTAAGACACCAAAATTATCATAGCTGGCAGCTCCAACCGAATTTTTCAACCAAATTTCTACCAAACATGGCTCAAAATAAGTTCCAGCTACTGTGTGAATTTCGTCAAAATCGAACGATTTAATCAGAATTAATCTTTTTTAGTGATTTTTCAAGATGGCACAGAATCGCCCGCATTTCAAAATCACTTCTTTCAGACCTGGTCCTATTTAAGACCAATACAGTCTGCAAATTTCAATTAATTCGGCTCATCGGATCGTGAGTTTCCGTGAACAGAAGTTTTTGATGCTAAAAATATAGGTAAATTGGACAAGGGTTACCAGGCGTGCCCGTTATACCATATCAAATTTTTTTTCTCGTTGACGTAAAAAAAGCACGAAATTTACATATGAGTGGCTTTTTTTTAAGAAACGGCATTTTTTCAAGAGAGACGATAATTTGGAGGTTTTCACTTTCAGTGCTTGCCCTAGCTTCAGAGTTGCCAGCACGCTCATCAAAAGCTGCACGAATTAACAACTAAGTAATTTCAATATGTCCTGAAAATTTGGTAATGATTGAATAGCTGTGTCAAAAGTTATCGCAATTTAAAAATTTTAAATTTTTCCCGTTCTCTTTTAAGGCACCCAGCGCACACATGGGATTAAAAAATTCCAAAACATTATCAGATTCACATGTAAAACACGTTTGAAATTTATTTCGTTAACTTAATTTTTGCAAAACTTATTTGTGTACGGAATAATAGGTATATTAAAAATATCACTAAAATGGCCGCCGGCGCCAAAGGGTAAAATGTTTGTATTTTTTTCTGAGACCTGGCACTATTCTGCATATACACCAATGTGTCCTAAAAATTTCAGTTTAATCGGATGGCGCGTTCCTGAGATTTTTTCACTGAAATTTTTTGATGATACATATATATATATATATATATATATATATATATATATATATATATATATATATATATATATATATATATATATATATATATATATTTATATATATATATATATATATAGAAATATGAATTTTTGGCCAAAGTGATTTCAATACTAATGTTCTTCTTCGAACATTAGTAAAAACTCTAGCGCACCTGAACCGCTAGAAACACTAATGTTCGAAGAACAGTAGAAGAATCGTGCAGGTTTTGAGTGCATATTCCACCACATGAGCTGCTTATTACGGCCAAACTGTTTCAAACGCCACGTTTTACTTTGGTCTCAAGAATGCATTATAACTCATATGGTAGAAGGTTTCAGATATTACCACTGGCATGGGTTTCAAAGTTTATGAAAGAAAAACACTTGTAGTACGAAAGTAGCACAACCGACTCGTCCTTGCAACCCTCTGCCAGTGTCAGAGAAAAGAATATATCACATCTGCTTCACGTTGTTTAATTACATTCGAAGTTATAGGAGTACAAAGAAATTTAGGGTTACCTGCAGCGAGTTTTTTCAAATAATCGAAAACTTAATATTTGCTGTTTATTGTCACTACAATATCATAGCCAATTGAAAATTCTACAATAAAACCGCTTACTAAAGATACTGTAAACAAACACAAAACCAACAATAGCTGGCACCCCTATCGTGGCTTTTCAACCAAATTGGGCCTGAATAATGTTTATAATAGGTTTCATTAATTGTATGAAATTCGTATTGATTTCATGACTGCACTGGAAGTTATAGGGCAAAAAGTTTTATTTTCCTGAGCGAATTTTCAAAACCAAAGACACAAAAATTACCATAGCTGGCAGCAACAATCGAATTTTTCAACCAAATTTCTATCAAACAGGGTTTAGAGGAAGGTTCAGCTACTGTGTCAATTTCATGAAAATCTGGTTACGCAATCAGAATTCATAGGGTAAAAAGCAGTTTTTTTTTCTTTGTAATTTTTCCAGATGGCACCACTGGCACAGAGTTGCCCACAATTCAAAATCGCTTCTATCAGACCTGGTCTTTTTTAAGTCCAATGCATTCTGTAAATTTCAGTTGTATCTGATTATTGATTCGTGAGTTTCCGTGAACAGAAGTTTTTGATGCTTAAAATATAGGTTAACTGGGCTAGGGTTACCGTTCTTGTCCGACATGAAGTTTCCAAAGGTTAACTTTGAACGTGTAGATAAAGCATACGATTTGTATACAGATTGGTTTTATTGTAAGAAACGGACATTTTTTTTAGGATATTCGATGGTTTGAATGTTTTCAACTCCAAATTTTTATTTTGTCAAATTTAAGACACCAAAATTATCATAGCTGGCAGCTCCAACCGAATTTTTCAACCAAATTTCTACCAAAGGCGGTCTAAATTAAGTTCCAGCTATTGTTATAATTTCGTCAAAATCGAACGATTCAATCAGAATTTATAGGGCTAAAAGCAGTTATCTTTTTTAGTGATTTTTCAAGATGGCACCACTGGCACAGAATTGCCCGCATTTCAAAATCACTTCTATCAAGCCTGGTCCTATTTAAGACCAATACATTCTGCAAATTTCAATAAATTCTGATTATCGGATCGTGAGTTTCCGTGAACAGAAGTTTTTGATGCTAAAAATATAGGTAAATTGGGCAAGGGTTACCAGGCGTGCCCGTTATACCATATCAAATTTAATTTTTTTCCTATATATACAAAGCACAAGATTTACATATGAGTGGCTTTTTTTTGAAGAAACGGCGTTTTTTCAAGAGAGACGATGATTTGGAGGTTTTCATTTTCAGTGTCTGCCCTAGCTAGAGGGTTGCCAGCACGCTCATAAAAAGCTCCACAAATTCACAATTTAATAATGCCAATATGTTCTGAAAACTTCGTAATAATTGAATAGCTCTGTCAAAAGTTATCGCAATTTCGAAATTTTCAAGTTTTTCCGTTCTCTTTTTAGGCACCCAGCGCACACATGGGGTTAACAAATTCCAAAACATTATCCGATTCACATGTAAAACACGTTCAAAATTTATTTCGTCAACTTTATTTTTGCGAAAACTATTTGTGTACGGAATAATAGGTATATTAAAAATATAACTAAAATGGCCACCGGCGCCAAAGGGTTAAAGATTATTAACTTTTCGTGAGACCTGGCACTATTCTGCATATACGTCAATGTGTTCTGAAAATTTCAGTTCAATCGGATGGCGCGTTCCTGAGATTTTTTCACTGAAATTTTTTTGATGATATATATATATATATATATATATATATATATATATATATATATATATATATATATATATATACATATATATATATATATATATATATATATATATATATATATATATATATATATATATATATATATATATATATATATATATAGATAGAAATATGAATTTTTGGCCAAAGTGATTTTAATCCTAATGTTCTTCTTCGAACATTAGTAAAAAAACCCAGCAAAACAAAGAAGAGTAAGAGGAGAAGAAGGCTAGTTTTTAAGAACAGAAGAAGAAAGCTAGCATTTTTTAGCAGAAAGAGAAGGCCAACATTTATAAGCAAATAGAGGTTAGTATTTAAAAGCACAAGGAGAAAAAGAAGAAAACCAAAATTCAAAAGCACGTAAAGAAAAGAAGAAGGCCAGAATTTAAAAGCAGAAGAAGATTAGCACTTAAAAGCGGAGTAAAAGTAAAAAAACTTTTATTTGCACGGGAAAAAGTAGCCTTACATTTTAATCGAAGAGAAAAAGGCTAGCATTTGAAAAGAGAAGTAGATAAAAACCAGCATTTACAGAGAACAAGAAGACATTTTTGATAGAAAAAAGGCGCAACCTAGCATATAAAAAGAGAAAAAGTAAAATGCTACGACTAAAAAGTAGGAGAAAAAAAGAGTAGTATTTAAAAGAAGAAGTTAACTTTTTGAAAAAGCATAAGAAAGCTAGCATTTGAAATGAGAGGAAAAGGCTGGCATTCAAACGGAGGAAAAAAGCAGACCAGCTTATATAAACAGAACAAGAGGAAAAGAATTACAAAGAAATAGTGGAAAAAGACCAGTTTTAAAAGGAAACGAAGACGAAAAGGATTTGTAATGAGGAAAAGAAGAAGTGCAGTTAGATAGAAACGAAGGATTCTAGCATTTAATTGAAAAAAAAACAATCAGAATATAAAAAAATTAAATTAGGTATATAAAATTTTTAAAGGAGGGCAAGAAAGCCAGCTATTTAAAGGAGAAAAAGGTAAGCATTTGCCTACAAAAACATAGCAATTAAAATACAGGAGGAAAGATGCTAGCATTTTATTGAAAGAAATGAAGCCATCATTTAAAAAGGAAGCAAAAAACATCATTTAGTTGAAGAAAAAGACTAGCTTTTAAAAGGAGAAGCAAATGAAGGTAAGCATATTAAAGCAGAAAAAGAGAAAAGAAAGAGAAATATTTTAAAGCACTGAAAAGAAGAGCAAAAGAAAGCAAGTTTTTAAAAAAGGAAGAGGAAAACTAGCATTTTAAAGGAGAAGAAAAAAGCCTTTAATAAAAAAAGGGGAACAAAAAGACCAGGTTTTTAAAGTTGAAGAAGATAAAGGCTAGTATTTAAAAGAAAAAAGGGGGAAATTTAAAAGCAAAACGTGGCCAGCATTTAAAAGAGGAAGAAGGCGGCTGATAATAAAAAGCAGAAGAAAACGAACGCTACCCTTCCAAAGGAAAATGTAGGAATTATTTTAAAGCAAAAGGAAAAAAAGGCTGCGTAGCATTTGATAGGAGAAGAAGATGAAAGATTAGGTATTAAGACAGAAAAAAATGGGTAGGATTCAAAAGCAGAATAAGAAGTCTAGCAATTAAAAAATAAGCAAACACTTCTAAGAAAAAGACTATAAATTAACAGTAGAAGAAGAAAAAGACTCGTATTGATAAGGACAATAAAAGAAACTTAAAAAAAAAAGAAGGTGTAAAACAGCATTTAAAAAGAAAAAAAAATGCCAGGGTGTAAACTTAAAAGGAGAAAAAGATAAAAATAGAATGGAAAAGTAGAAGAAGATTAGCAGTTAAAAAGAAAATAAAAGGAAAACTAGCATTTTACGGCAATATTGCAAAAAGATTTATATAAAGAGCTTTCTATTTGCAAAATATTTCCATGAGCAAAAAAAAGTTACATGTTTTTATTGACATAGACTTAAGGCCCCCATTCACGAACAGTCCAAATGACCTTAGTCCATTTGGCTTGAGTCCGTTTGGTTGAAGTCCAATTTAGCTCGCCATTGACGATAGAGTCCACTCCATTTTCTGTCATTAATTAGGAAAAAAATAATGATAAACTTGAATAAAAAATCCGAAGCGTATGGAGGATTTTTTGGAATTGCAACTTGCATCTACATAAAGAAAGAAAAACCAAAAAGGAAGTGGCAAAAAGATGGCTTGCCAAACGGAAACAAATGAGTCACGTAAATTTGATAAAATTGCTCATACTTGAGCATTCTGATTGGCAAAATTATTTAAGAATGGATGATACGACGTGTAACACGTTGCTATAGTTGATCACCCTATTTATTCAACGAAAATATAAAATATGAGGCAAACTATTACTGCTCACGAAAGATTGACCGCTACTTTGCGGTACTTGGCAAGCGGTTGCAGGCTTTGGGTCAAATAATATACCTAATATACATTCATGTGACGTATATTTTTCGATATCTTCCAACACAAAAGCATTTCCACTACTATCAAATAATTACAGAAACAGTCAATGAGCTTGTCACAGGTCAGTGTGTGAAGCAAGACTACCACGTTGTTTGGACTGAGACTTCAACACACACGACTAGTCCATTATTTGAATTGTCCAAACTCGGCCTACTATTTCCCCACACACGGTCGAGCCAAAAAATGGCCCGATGGCCTGAGTCCATGAACTTTGGATTGATTGGAGATTCAATTTGTTTCCTTGAGTTCATGAGTCCTGCCGAGTTCTCCCACACACGGTGGGAGACAATAAAACCAAAGCATGCTCAAGCTTCAAATGCTCATATCATCAAAAATTTGCCAGCCAACTTAAAAGTTTTGGAAAAATCTCCAAATCAGCGGATAACATCTTCAACTGAATCGTCAAAATATTTGCATAATGTCCATAATTTCGAAATTCTCGTAGGTACCTCATACTCAAACTCTATACTCTCAACACAATTTCAGGAAGTGTTTGAATAATTCACAATATCCGTTCAGGATGTTTGTTTTGAATTATTCATAATATGGACAGATTCATCAATTTTGTATTTCGCCATAAATCAAAGCACGAAAATATTACGAACAAGGATAGGAAAAGAGTAGATGTATTTTAGTACAGCAATAGATACAATGTGGCAGTAGCAAGCACAAAGTCCTATTTCGGGATAGGTTTAAAACTATGCATAACTGTATGAGTGTGTTTATTTGTCATTTGTGTCAGTAAAAATGTAAATGCTGCGTGCTGCAACTTAGAGAGATAGTAAATTCAAACTCAGATTGTGGTATGTGTGGAGCAATTCACCATGCTCTACAATGTTCTCATGTGAGTCGTGATCTATTTTATTAAATTCCAACTAATTTACTGACTTTTATGAAAAATTAACCATAAACTGGTTTTCGAAGCGTACTATAAATAGTTGAAAATTGCACTTTGGAGAGCTCTAATATCTGGTTAAAACAAAATCAAATTTATTTTCTGGGATCTAGCTTTAATTTAACTTGCAACAGATACAATCTAGCCTATAGAACATATCCCAAAAGTAATTCCAAAAAGACACGAAAAGTTAGATTAAGATTTGCAACTATCAACATTTTCAACTGAACCATAGTATAGTTTACATTGAAAGATAAATTTCCAAAAGATAAGCAAGGTACAAGTGCTTGTGCTTCATTTTTCCAAGGCTTGATCAAAGTACTGGCGGATGGTTCGGAGAGCAAAGCATGAACTATTTGGAAATTTTCATGATGAAATAAGATGCTTCGCATGGCGTTTACCGATGAAAAAAAATATTTGACTTGCAAGCAAATAGCTTATTAAATTGTCTACATATAGTAAGATTCATATGCCTAAGTCATTTTTCGTAATCTTGTTAGACAATACATTCTTAACATTTGTTTGGAAAATTTAAGGTATTTAACGGCTTTTTGATTGAAGAATTTGGCTCTTTTCTTAAAGCAGATGGCCGAAAAAAAAATTCCGCACCAGATCATCGGCTGACTTTTCAAACTGCGGTGTATGTAACGTCGGGTCCCACCTAAGCACCGCTTCAACCCAGTCGTGCTGGCTCACCTACCGGTAACCACGGTCTTCAAAAATTACCACAGCTTAAGGGTCAGTAAGGAAACCTTCCTGCTGCTTTTTGCTTTACGCTTTACTTTCTCAACGTATGTGAGCCATACTGTTCTTCTTGTTTCGCACCATTGCATCCAAGACCGTCTCAGGTGTGACCAGGGTGAACTCACTGGTGCGTCTCAAATTTACGAAGTGACTGCACACAAAGAATATGAGCTGAGCATAATCGAGTCCAGACACACAATATTGGCAGTATGGTGTACCCACCTCCCCAATATCAGGTGTTTCCTAAAGTAACCGTGCCTTTTCAAGAATTAACAATGGCAGAAGTTTGGCACTCCATGGCAACGGTTAAGCCAAAGCTCAAAAAGACTAGCCAGCTTAGCCGTCCAGCGCTTTTCGACTTTTACTACCGCGTTGCTGCCAAAGTTGGAGGTTTAACATACGTGCGCATGCTAGAGCCTCAGTTGTGTCCGTCAAATAATCAGGCAAGCAGTCATGCTTCATTCAATTTGGAATCGGGAAATACGGAGCAGTCGATTAAATTTTTCAGTGCACAAAACAGAGATGGCTCACGTATAACGTTGGTTGAAATGGTTGCAGATACATTAAATCAAGTGAATGAATTTGGGTTAAAAATCTTTGCTAACAAATTTTTCTGGAAGATTCGAACTTCTAGGCTATGGAAGAACTTATTTTATTTACAATGTAGTAGCCGTAATTAGTGGCTTCTTTTAAACCAATTTAATTTCAAATTATTTGTTTGAATTTCAAATATGCTAGAGGCTGATGTGATTGGATACGTTTCTGAAGTCACATAAGACCATATGTTCTTCGCTACTATAGCAAATGCAACCCGTTTCAATATCTTTACTTTTTCTTTGGCGAATAGTCTATGATTTACAAAAAAAAAAACACTTTACGTCACATATGTGTAGAGTCGAAAGCCTAGATATTACTTTAAGGTTTTACTTCGTTTAAGACACAAAAGGTTGATGAAAGATATTAATAGTTGTTCTGCAGCTTTGGGAAATTTCTCATGCACTATTTTTGACGAGTCAATTTGATTGAACCACAGAAAATCTATCGAAATAACTGCCAGTTAATTCGTCCATGACTTCCTCTCTTCAATGGAAGTCTTCAATGAAAGAAAGTATCCAGAATAGAGCTGTTTCATCCTAAAGAGAAAAAGTGTTTGCACGTTATTAATAAGAAGAAAACAGATATTTCGGTTTTTATATCCATTCATTCATCGATTATCTAGTTCTTCCCTAATTATGTTCCACAGTGTCTGAGCTCTGTTGGATATTTTCGGTTGATTGATGAACGAAATATGTGTCTAGTGTGTATTAGTTGATCACCGAGAACATTAAAAGATGACTACAACTTACGAGCAAGTTGAGTGATGAATGATACTGTTTGGGTCGGAAAGATGAGAAAAAGTCATGAAAAGAAATGTGAAGGGTGAAGAAGATTTTGTGAGGGTAATGATTTGAGATTGATAAAAGTAGAACGAATCGAATTAGAGAGCTTTTTGATAAGTTTGTTTTTAAATTAGATAACCAGTTTTTCAAAAATTATAGATTGAAAAAAAAATAACACATTGAAAATTTTATGAAATTTAAAATTAAAAAATCAAGAAGTATCTGTTCGCGCCAATTCCGAATTTGCAGTATGTGATTTACTTTACCTAAAAGACAAACAAAAACCAGTGTTGAATTCGTCCTCTTGATCAAATTTCGACTTTTGCTTATTTTGCTAGTGCCAAAACTACAATATTTGCTGCTACTATCCGCTTAAACTGAAGTTCATTAAGTTCATAAGTACATTCCAATAAATATCTGGTAGTATTGTTCCGACATTTGAGTCGATATAAATTTTCATAAAAATTGCTCGCATGCAATAAAGTGAACGACAACAAACAAAAAAAAACTCTAGCGCACCTGAACCGCTAGAAACACTAATGTTCGAAGAACAGTAGAAGAATCGTGCAGGTTTTGAGTGCATATTCCACTACATGTGCTGCTTATTACGGCCAAACTGTTTCAAATGCCACGTTTTACTTTCGTCTTAAGAATGCATTATAACTCATATGGTGGAAGGTTTCAGATATTACCACTGGCATGAATTTCAACGTTTATGAGAGCAAAACACGGGTTAATTATATTCGTTATCAGTTGATTATTTCACAAAATTTTGAAAGCAGCGTCTCATAGAACATCAATGAAGAAAATGCTCAGTGCCTGCAGCACTGTAACTGAAGTTGGTGTTTGGGGCTGCGATCCGAAAAATTTACAGAACTTTGCGAATTGTAACATCGGTTATTTATTTTCATTGTAAATGTTTCCGGTATGTATACTAACTGTAAGCATTTATTGATACAAAAGTAGCACAACCGACTCGTGCTGGCAACCTTTCGTCAGTATCAAAGCCAAGAATATATCAAATCTCCTTCACGTTGTTATATTACATTCGAAGTTATAGGAGTATAAAGAAATTTAGGGTTACCTGCAGCGAGTTTTTTCAAATGATCGATAGCTTAATATTTGCTGTTTATTGTCGCTACAATATCATTACCATTTGAAAATTCTACGATAAAACCGCTTAATAAAGATATTGCAATTAAACACAAAACCAACAATAGCTGGCAACTCTATCGTGGCTTTTCAACCAAATTTGGCCTGAATAATGTTTATGATACGTTTCATTAATTGTATGAAATTTGTATTGATTTCATGACTGCACTGGAAGTTAAACTGCAAAAAGTTTTATTTTCCTGAGCGAATTTTCAAAACCAAAGACACAAAAATTACCATAGCTGGCAGCACTAATCAAATTTTTCAACCAAATTTCCACCAAACAGAGATTAGAGTTAGGTTTAGCTATTGTGTCAATTTCATGAAAATCTGGTAACTTATTCACATTTCATAGGGCAAAAAGCAGTTTTTTTTCTTTGTAATTTTTCCAGATGGCACCACTGGCACAGACTTGCCCACAATTCAAAATCGCTTCTATCGAATCTGGTCTTACTTAAGTCCAATGCATTCTGTAAATTTTAGCTGTATCTGATTATTGGTTCGTGAGTTTCCGTGAACAGAAGTTTTTGATGCTAAAAATATAGGTTAACTGGGAGAGGGTTACCGTTCTTGTCCGACATGAAATTTCCAAAGTTTTATTTTGAACGTGTAGATATAACATAAGATTTATATACAGATTGGTTTTATTGTAAGAAACGGACATTTTTTTAAATATTCGATGGTTTGAATGTTTTCCCTTCCAAATTTTTTTTTTCAAAATGAAGACACCAAAATTATCATAGCTGGCAGCTCCATCAGAATTTTTCGACCAAATTTCTACCAAACGTGGCTTAAAGTAGGATCCAGCAATTATGTGAGTTTCGTCAAAATCGAACGATTCAATCTGATTGGTTGGAGCTGATTGGATTTTTATAGGGCTAAAAACAATTATCTTTTTAGTGGTTTTTCAAGATGGCACCACTGGCACAAAATCACCCGCATTTCAAAATCACTTCTATCAGACCTGGTCCTATTTAAGACCAATACATTCTGTGAATTTCAAATAATTCTGCCCATCGGATCGTGAGTTTCCGTGAACAGAAGTTTTTGATGCTAAAAATATAGGTAAATTGGGCCAGGGTTACCAGGCGTGCCCGTAATACCATATCTTTTTTTTTTCTTTGGTTATGTAAACAAAGCACAAGATTTACATATGAGTGGCTTTTTTTTGAAGAAGCGGCATTTTTTCAAGAGAGACGATGATTTGAAGGTTTTCACTTTCAGTGCCTGCCCTAGCTACAGGGTTGCCAGCACGATCATTAAAAGCTACACAAATCTACAACTAAATAATAACAATATGTTCCGAAAATTTAGTAATGATTGAATAGCTGTGTAAAAAGTTATCGAAATTTAAAAATTTTCAATTTTTCCCGTCCTCTTTTTAGGCACCTAGCGCACACATAGGGTTAAAAAATTCCAAAGCATTATCCGATTCATATGTAAAACACGTTAGAAATTTATTTCGTTAACTTTATTTTTGCGAAAATTATTTGTGCACGAAATAATAGGTATATTAAAAATATCACTTAAACGGCCGCCGGCGCCAAAAGGTTAGCAATAACTGACATTTAAAGAGACTTGGACCTATTCTGCATATACACCAATGTATCCTGAAAGTTTCAGCTCAATCGGATGGCGCGTTCCCGAGATTATCTCACTGAAATTTTTTGATGATATATATATATATATATATATATATATATATATATATATATATATATATATATATATATATATATATATATATATATATATATATATATATATATATATATATATATATATATATATATATAGAAAAAATGAATTTTTGGCCGAATCGATTTTAATACTAATGTTCTTCGAACATTAGTTAAAATGAAGAAAATACAAAGATTTCAGTATGGTTTATGCAAATCTTTGGTTTTCATTTATAGTCAAAATGACAATTTTGAGGTTTATTGAAGTAGAGTTTTATTTGTTTCTTGTCAAATATTCAATAAATTAGGTAAAATAGACACGATATGAGTTCAAAAACTGTTTTCTTCTGGAAGAATATACATAGTTTGTCTTACTTATGTTCAAGGGGGATAGGCACTGTGACGGCCAAAAGATATATAATTTTCGGGAGCTTTTTTAACTGAGAAAATAAAAGGATTTTGAGATTAGATGTTTTTTATTTTATTAGGTGTACATTGAAAATTATTTTCTTGAATTTTTGTTAAAAATATCAAATCGTTTCTTGTCAAACCCCAAAAAATTCCCCTCCATGGTCGCATCGTTTCCTCTGAAAAAAAAATCAAATTGCATTATGATCTGTATAAACGCAAATATCGTTGGACGTAGCCGATTTTTACTAATTTTCGAAGAAAAGTAGTATTAAACTCGTTTCGCCGAAAATTCATATTTCTTTACATATATATATATATATATATATATATATATATATATATATATATATATATATATATATATATATATATATATATATATATATATATATATATATATATCATCAAAATGATTAAGGGAGATAATCTCTGAAGTGGCCCATTCGATTAAGCTGAAACTTTCGGAGAACGTAGATGTATTTAGTAGGTAGGTCCACGATTTGCTAAAATTCAGATATTCTAAACCTTTTGGCGGCGACGAGCGTTTTAGTGAATTTTGAGGTATTCCTATATTTCCAAGCAACGTGAATTTTTGTACAAAAAAAGTATTGAAAATGAAAACAAATTATGTTCTAAGCTTGTTTATGGTAAAGAATTGGAAATTTTGAGCCGTGTGTGGGTGCAGCGTGCCTAAAAGTAGGCAAGGATTTTTTTTCAAATTTTGATTTGTCATTACTTCTGACAAAAACATTGGATCATCGTGAAATTTGCAGAGCGTATTGATGTTGACTAAAGTTTAATACACATGGATTAACAAGGTAGTATGGTTAACCCTGTAGCTGCCGCAGGCTCTTGAAACAAATCCTTCAAATCATTGAACCTCTTGAAAATATTTTGATTTTTGACAAAAATTCAAATCATTGATAAATCTTGACCTTCGTCCATCATGTCGAATTGAAATTTTGAAAATTCCGATTTGCACAAGAACGGCAACCCATCACTAAATTACCTCTATTTTCAGCACTCGAAAGTTCTGTTCACGAGAACTGACGACCGGATTATCCGATCAAAATGAAATTCACAGGACATGTTGGTATTAACTAGGACCAGGTCTGATAGAAATAATTTTGAAATGCGGGCAACCCTGTGGCAGTGGTGCCATCTTGAAAAATCACTGAGAAAAAAAACAGCGTTTTGGCCCATAACTTCCGATTCAGCTATCAGATTTAAACAAAATTCACAAAATATTTAGATCTTACTTAAATTAACATTTGATGAAAAATTGGCTGAAAAATTCGAAAAGAACTGCCAGCTATGGTGATTTTTGTCTCCTAAATCTTGCAAATTTGCTCAGCAAAATAAAGCTTTTTTCCCTATAACTTCCGGTGCAGTCATGATATCAAAATGAAGTTTTTGCAGTAAATAGATTTTAATGTGAGCCAAATGTCATAGGAATTTCGTACAAAAATCGTGAAAGGGCTGCCAGCTATGACCATATTTGTAATTTTTTGGAATTTCTTTACTGCGCGATTATGTCATTAGATTTGCAAATGGGAACAATCCTGCAATGAAAACTAACAACAAATATTAACGCTTTCAAAATTTGAAAAGTTTTGAGGGTGGTAACCCTAAAAATTTTTTCACCCGTATAACTTTTAGCGCAGTGATTCAATCGAAACGAAATTTATTGGTTGGGTTTAGTTTAACGTGAAGCAGATTTGGTATATATTTTGCTTTGCTGCTGACACAGGATAACGAGCTTCAGCCATTTTCGTAACTATTGCATCAACAGATGCTTCAAATTACAAACACATATAAGTTGATTTAAGCTTGTGAAGGTAAACTTATTGCTGCTTCGTTGGGAAAATGTTGCCGGCACTGAACATTTTCATCATTTGTGTTTTCGTTGAGTTCTGTTGCTTTGAACAAGGAATTATTGATATGATTCTACAAAAAAGTGTATCACGTCTTTCCACATTGTCACTCAAAGCAAATTTCTTCGAAAATTAGTTTTCTAGCGGTGCAGGTGCGCTAGAGTTTTTTGCATTTTGATTTGAAAAAAAAATGACGACCGATTGAAACGACCAAACTAAAAATAGTCGTTTTGAGAAAAACGCGATCAAAGTTTTTAATATATTTCCATTGCTCGAAAATCATATATCTCAGGAAATACCCGCTCTCACTAAAATGACGATAATCTCGAATTATATGCATATATTTTTGAATTTATAAGCTTTTATTTATTTTTTTTTCCTAAATGTAAGGTCTTAAAGCACATTGATCTGGTATTTATTACACATTTAAAATAAAATCATTCATGCTTTGAATTTTTTTACTAAACAATATGGGAAAACTACGTTTAATAAGAAAACTTTCAAACCTACTGATGAATCGGAAAAAGTGCATTTTGCATAACAAAGACACTACTCTTAACTCAACTTTCACTGCACATTAATATTCAGAAAACCTCTTATTCAAATAGTTAGACGATTCGAGATTTCCGTATTGCTGTTTTATTTTTCGTGACTTAAATTTGTTTTCAGCAGTCTCCTTTCATTCATAGTTGCTTGAAGAAAGATAAGTTTAATATTTTGAGAAGTAACGGGTCAAATGTAAATTTTAAAGACGGAGAATGCGTCGCTTACAACTGATATTAGATAGCTTGCCGGAAAATTGTAACTTCTGATTGATTTATGGTCAGACGAATGTTTTTTTGTTCGATAGTTTTTTGTTGTTATTTATGGGCTGTCAAGGCAGTTGTACAAAGAAAGTATATTGCTATAAGCTATGTTTGAAGTAAATCGTATCGTGAAAGCCATGCAGACTATTTAACTTTTAAAAGAAATTGATTTTATGGTTGGTGTAGTATATAAGGGTAGTAGAATTGAATGGTGGTATTTGAACCTGTAGTAGGTCAATGCCAACATATAGGGGAATAAAATGTCAATGGAAATTGGTTCAGAAAACTCAAAAGTGAGTCGAAAACTCTTTATCGTTGTA
>OZ022263.1:85714648-85737148 GCA_963978885.1 Nemotelus pantherinus | reverse complement strand
ACAAGCTGCCCGGACTAATGGCTCGGTATCCTTTATCCCTCGGTATCCACGGTCTACTGCACCATCACCATTCTAGCCTGGGAACTTTGTGTCTGGTGGGTGGGGGAGCGCATATCATACTGTTTCATTACATCACTGCAAATTGCATGTACTTGTGTGTATATATGTACATACTTCAAAAAATACTAGCTAGTATTTTTGGAGCAGGTATTTGGAACAAGTACTTTTTTGTACTCGTACTAGAATGATCTAGTATGTGAAAATTTGAGCACGACCCAACTTTAACTTGGGCCCTACTGTAAGCCACGTTTGGTAGAAATTCAGTTGAAAAATTAGGTTGGAACTACCAATTATGGTAATTATTGCATCTCGAATCTTAAAAATTCCTTCAGCAAAATAAATATTTGTTGCCTTATAGCTTCCAGTGCAGTAATGAACTCAATACGACATCCATATAATAAACTTTCAAGTCAAACGTCGCGAGGTCTACATTGCGGTCGATGTAGCTTCATATATATATACTACTAAGTATCTATAATGAATATATATATATATATATATATATATATATATATATATATATATATATATATATATATATATATATATTGCAAGAACCTCATAAAGATTTTTACGGTTAACAAGAGGTAGAATCTTATGTGTTTTCTTATGGAAAAAAAGATTCAATCGAAGTTACTACGACATATTGTCCGTGGCTATAATCACAGGTTTTTGAAGTCTTAGTTTTGAAGTCTTACTTATAGCAGGCAAAGGTAATGCAAGTAAGAGTGAAGTTATTGAAGCAATACGTATATATATATATATATATATATATATATATATATATATATATATATATATATATATATATATATATATGCAGATCTATCAATGCATTCTGGAAAGAAGTGATGTAAAGAACTTCGAAACAGATTGGCTAAATAAGAAGAACATTTCCAATTTTTTCAAATATTGACATTAGTTTCTGAGTTTCATTATAGATTTTTTTTTATTTATTATTGAGCTGAGTACTTGATTATTTGGCTAAGCACTGGTTTCAAGTACTTTTTAGTAACAATGAAATCATTTTTCAAAATCTGAACGAACAACATTTAAACTGCATATACTTCAGATAATTTTTCTTGCTATTAACCTGAAAATTATTGCACGTTATTGATTTTGCTGAAATTAAACTTATCGATCCAATCTAGCACAAAGGCTTCGTGGATGCTTCCCAATTCGAAGTATTCACTCATTGAATTAGAGCTACTCAAACACGGTTTCTTAATTTAAGTGAATATTGAATTATTAACAAGATTGAAGCATTTGATTGGGACATATTCGCTCTTGCAGAAAATATATGAAACAAAATTTCAAAAGTAGTCTAAAGTATTTGAAGTCGTTGGGTTCATTGATTTGAAAATGCTGTGTTTGATTTTACTTTGAAGTTATTTATATGAATTTATGAAATTTGCATATTCTATTTAGTTTGTTACAGCAATAGATTCTAATTAAGTTAATTAGTGATCACTTTCACTTAATAAGCACTCACATTTCTTGTGAAAGAGATATTGAACGAAAGAAAAATTGTTATCACAGTAACCTTTCTTACGAGTTATTTTGAGAATGCTTTTTCGGTGTTACCTTTTTTTGTTACTAACAAACTCGTTTAGTGATACATAAATTTATTGTATGCACACTTTGAATTTCACTTTTTTTTCTTGCCACAATGGCTATCATTAAACCACTGGATTAAACGATTTGAGAAGTAAAATGGTCGATATAAAAATATTTGGAAGATGCTTGGACATAATGACACATTTGTATGTGAATTCTAAAGACAGGTATGAAAAATAATCTTTTTTCTTCTGAATTGCACAAAAAAGTAAAATTTAAAACCACAATTAAGCTTAGCATAAGGCAACATATATAAAGCGCAACTTTCTAGTTCGCCGCAGCCATCACTGAGCACAGACAAAAAAAAACTTTACCGCACCTGAACCGCTAGAAATACTAATTTTCGATGAACAATAGAAAAATCGTGCAGATTCTGAGTGCATAATCTACCTCACGTGCTCCAACCTGTTTCAAATGCAAACCAACTTTGATCTTAAGAATGCATTTAAACTCATAGGGTGGAAAGGGTTTCAGGACTACTGCTTGCATGAATTTCAGGATTTAGGAAAGTCAAATACTGCAAAACTTTGAGAGCAGCATAACATAGCCGAAGCAAAGTAAATGTTCAGTGCTTGCAACACTTTACCAGCACTGCAACTAAAAATCTCCCACAATCGACTCACGTCAAAATTAAATAACTTTATCGATTTCGATTTTATCCGATGATTTCGTCGAAAGTTACAGGGAGAGAAAAATGCACACACAAAAACGAAAAATGTTTGGTTCCAAAACATTGGTAACTTATTTTCATTGTAAGTGTTCGCGATATGAATACTTAATGCAAGCATTTATTGATACGAAAATAGCATAAAATGCCTCGCGTTGGAAACCCTTCGCTAGCATCAAAAGCCCACAGAAATGAACCACACCTGCTTCACATTGAAATCAACCTACCTTGCAAATTTTGTTTTGATTCAGTGACTATATTGGAGGTTTTAGAGCTACGAAGAAATTTAGGGCTGCCAGTCGTAAAAGTTTTCAAATTTTGGAAAGCTTAATATTTGTTATTTATTGTCACTACAAAATAATTGCCGTTTAAAAATTGTACGATCAAATCGCTTAATAAAAATATTGCAAATAAATACAAAACCACTGGCAGCCCTAGCATGGTTTTTTAACCAGATTTCTTCTCAATAATGCCTATAATAAATTCCATGTATCAAACGCAATTCGTTTTGATTTCATGACTGTAGTGGAAGTTATAGGGCAAAATGCTTTATTTTCTTTAGCGAATTTTCAAAACCCAAGGAACCAAAATGACCATAGCTGGTAGCACCAACACCATTTTGTAACCAACTTTTCACCAAACACTGTTAACAGTAAGAGCTGCTGTGTGAATTTCATGAAAACCTGGTAACTGAACCAGAATTCATAATGCAAAAAGCAGTTTTTTCAAGATGGCAGCTCTGGCACAGAGTTGCTCGCACTCCCAAATCTTTTCTATCAGACGTGGTCCAAAACAATCTGTGAATTTCATTTGTATCTGATAATTGGGTCATGAGTTCTCGTGAACAGAAATTTTTGATGCTAAAAATATACATAGGTTAATTGGAGGAGGGTTACCCTTCTTGTCCGATGGGCAATTTTGAAGTTTTCTTATGGTTGTATATACAAAGCATAAGATTTCTATATGAGTTGGTTTTTACTGTAAAAGACGAACATTTTTCATTAGAGTCGATGGTTTGAAGGTTTTCATTTTCAATGCCTGCGATTGATGCAGAGTTGCCAGCATGCTCATGAAAAACTACACTAATCTACAACATAGTTACACCAATACGCTCTTTAAGCTTTATAATGATCTGATAATCTGATCAAAAGTTATCGCAACTCCAAAATTCTCAAATTTTCCGAATCTCATTCTAGGCATGTTGCGCACACATAGGGTTAAACACTTCAAGAAAATTATCATATTCACATTGAAAACACGTTCGAAATTCATTTCAGAAACATTATTTTTGCGAAAGTTAATTGGCGGCAGAAAAATAGGTTTATTAAAAATAGCACTAAAATGGCCGTTGGCGCCAAAGGGTGAAAGATTATTACCTTTTAGTGTAACTTGGCACTATTCTGCATATACACCAACGTATCCTGAAAAATTCAGTTCAATTACATGGCGCGTTCCTGATATTTTTTTACTGAAATGTTTTGATGATATATACATATATATATATATATAAATATATATATATATATATATATATATATATATATATATATATATATATATATATATATATACATATATATATATATATATATATATATATATATATATTAATATATATATATATATATAGATATATATATATATATATATATATATATATATATATATATATATATATATATATACATATATATATATATATATATACATTTATATATATATATATAAATATATATATATATATATATATATATATATATATATATATATATATACATATATATATATATATATATATACATTTATATATATATATATAAATATATATATATATATATATATATATATATATATATATATATATATATATATATATATATATATATATATATATATATATATATATATATATATATATATATATATATATATATATATTGCAAGAACCTCATAAAGATTTTTACGGTTAACAAGAGGTAGAATCTTATGTGTTTTCTTATGGAAAAAAAGATTCAATCGAAGTTACTACGACATATTGTCCGTGGCTATAATCACAGGTTTTTGAAGTCTTAGTTGAGAGATGATTGGAAAACATATTTTTACCTTTAATATATAGAAAAAAAACGGGAGCATCAGAACTGCTAGCAACACGAACATTTGAAGAAAATAAGAGGAATCGTTCAAATTTTGAGTGCATATTCCACCACAAGTGCTTTTTATTACAGCCGACCTGTTTGCAAGGTCATGTACTACTTTGACCTCATTATTAAATTGAAACTCATAGAATGGAAAGGTTTTCAGAGCTCTCACTCGTTTAAATCCAAAATTTACGAAAAGAACACTTGTTATCCATATCAATCTATTAATATCTATCGGAGACTTATTATATGAAACTTTGAAAGCAGCGTCTCTTTTAATATAAAGAATAAAAATGCTTAGTACTTGCAACATTTTACCAGCAGTGCATTCAAAGGTCGTTCAAAACTCCTTCACGTCAAATCAATCTACTCTGTGGACTCTCAGCTGATGATTTCATCGAAAGATACAGAGACAGAAAGATATTTACAGATGCTGAAATTTGGAAAATTTAAATACTGTTTACTTATTTTCATTGTAGATGTTTTACAGATGAATGTTTATTGCTAGTATCTGTTGGTACAAAATAACAAAACTGCACAATTTTGGCATTTCGTTGCTAAAACGATTGTCAGATGCCTACCAATCCTGCTTTGCATTAAAGCCATTTCACAATTTGAATTTTTGTTTCGATGCGATGATTATATTCGACGTTATAGGGTTTCAGAACAATGTGCGGTTACCGCACACAAATCTTTTAAAATATTCGAAACCCAAATATTTGTTATTTATTGTCACTACAAGATTCGGTTTGACGATTCGGTATTTGGCCGCTTAACTCTTTCCTCTAAATTTATCTTTCATGTGAGCTTGCTGGTCAGAAGAAGGCTCAAGTACTTAGTTTGTGATTTGAGACTTAAAATGGTGCCGCCCAACCTAATTGGACCTAATGCAGGAATTGTGTACTTCCTAGTGAAGAGTGCAAGATCGGTCTTTTTGGGGTTGATGCCAAGTCATTCGGTATTCACCCACCCCTAAACCAGCCCCAAGGGTATGCAGAAACTAACTCGTGATTAAGATTGCAATGCTATCAATATATGCCACTACCATCAGACTCTTAGTTATCAAACTCTTTAAAATTGTATTTGTTATGAGATTTCACCAAAGAAAAGGTAGAACCTAACTTGGGGCGTACTTCTGTACAGCTTTCTTATGGTTTGTGCTCCACCCGATCCAGTTATATGAGCCTTTGCTGAAGCATGTTGCTTATATGGCTAGAAATAGCGAATTGGGTATTGCTTTAGTGGAGGCGCTCTATAATGGCTGTTGTTTCGAGGGCTTCCCTATAGAGAGCCGTCTTAGCACATTTTCCTTTCATGTACGCATTTCGGGCTCTCAATAGAGCTTGAGATCAATGTGTCGGTTTGAAGTGGAGTTCTGAAAATCATTCAAAAACTTTAATAAGGAAAGAAGTCAGGCCTATTGGCCTGTAGTCCTTCATGTACGTATGTATGATTCTACCCGTATTAGGTGTAAATACAGCTTCAGCTTTCCTCCAGGCTGCAGGTACATGACTTACCATGAAACAAAATTTGTAAATTTGTATAAGCCAAGAATTGGTGAGCATTCCTTTCCTTTGAAGCATGGCAGGAAGAACAACTTCCCGACCTGGGGACTTGAAAGGCCTAAAAGTGTTTTAGTGCTGCTTGGTTCAAATTCTTACAAGATTGTTGCCATTTGAAAATTCGATGATACCATCGCTTTTTGAAGAAATAATTAAGCATTACAAAAATGAAAATAGCTATCAGCCCTACATCAATTTTCCGGCCAAACTCCTACCAACCTTGACTTAAATAAGAGTTGTTAACACTATTGAATTTTAATTTTAAAGTTGACATAACAGTTTTTGATCGTCTTGCAATTGTAACAATTCTGTTTTATAATGCTCTTGGAGGCTTTATTCACACAATGATCCATATTCCCGCTTCAAATATTCTCTGCGTGGCAAAAAAATTTAGATTCGATAAACGTTGTCTTTGCTGATTTATAGACACCGCGATCACAAATTAATATCCTTTATGATGAAATATTACCATTGGATATAAGTCAAGGATGTGAAAATTTATCGCAGCTAACGTTAATATATAAATATGTATGATCTCCAACTGAAAGTGGTCACTTCAGACAGGTATGCACTTTGAGCTGATATCTGATGAGAGCCAGTGCATACTTTTGAAACCACTTTTTATCATCCCATACAAACAATTCCATTTCATAAAGATATGATGTTAATTCAGAAAAAATGCTTGATATAAATAAATTTTGGAAACAATTTCAGCAATATAACAACGGCATGTTGAACTTTTTCTATTGAAATGTTTGCAGCTGGGCATTGGCTTTTAATCTCGTCACAATTAGAAAACTATTTATTTGGCAGAAATTCAGCAAAGTCATTGGTTCAAACTGGCATCGAAAAGAATCAACATAGAAAAGTCTCAGATCTGATTTAATGCCATGAAAATAGTCATTCAGGATTTCAGCAGCTATTTTTGAAAAAAAATATTAATATTTTAAAGTTATACTGATTTAATTAAACTAAATTTTTGTCTAATTCATGGGTAAGTTTCAAGGAAAAGAGTTTATAATACCTTTTTTTATTTGATCCAAAACTTTTTTATGCAAAATACTGATTTATTTATTGAAAATTAAAAATATGAGTCGGAAATCTTAAATCAATTTATTCATTATCGTATAAAATGTTCTTTGTTAATAAATTCCGATAATGTTTCCGAAAACTCTTTTACTCGAGCAAAACTAATTAAGCATTTCAAACACATAAAAATCACATTTCCCTTGAAGACAGTCGAAGACGCTGCAAAGGGTTTCGTTTTGTTCACTGTCAGTTATATTCTGCAAATATCAATAACGTACAACAGTGAAGTGTTAGTTAATGAAACATCTCCTGCATTGTTATGTTATTGTTTATTTTACACTCAAATGGTTCACAAGCTGGTTCCATAGCTCTTTGGTGATGGGTTTGCTCGCAATCAAGTAAATCAATAGCAATAGGGATGACCGTAAAGCTTTTTGACTGAGTATCTGAATCATGTGCTGCCATCATGGAGATATAGCTTGAAAATATCAGGACACATTGATTTTTACATTTTATTTTTTAAGTACAGCTGCAAATCAGTAAAACATTGCTTTTTTGGAATTTTGTTTCCATGCATGTAAACAAATTTGCAACGTTAGCAAAGAAAAAAAAATTACAGACTACCCACACTGGGCGCAAAAATATTCGTAGTGTCACATGCCTCTAAACTTGATGATATTAGCTTTGTCATTATCCTTGAACTTTTTTCGAAAATATTCTGGAATTATTCATTGCTCTTGAGCAAACACAAAATCCAAAAAATATGCTTCGTTCTCACCCTGGACAGTATGCATTGATATGTATTGGAATATTTTGATCATCATGTGCTCACTTTCTCAAAATATAGATTTGAAATTCATGGGGCTATTCAGCTTGAAAACAAAAAAAACTCTAGCGCACCTGAACCGCTAGAAACACTAATGTTCGAAGAACAGTAGAAGAATCGTGCAGGTTTTGATTGCATATTCCACCAAATGCGCTGCTTATTAAGGCCAAACTGTTTCAAACGCCACGTTCTACTTTGGTCTCAAGAATGCATTATAACTCATATGGTGGAATGTTTCAGATATTACCACTGGCATGAATTTCAACGTTTATGAGAGCAAAACACGGGTTAATTATATTCGTTATCAGTTGCTTATTTCACAAAATTTTGAAAGCAGCATCTCATATAACATCAATGAAGAAAATGCTCAGTGCCTGCAGCACTGTAACTGAAGTTGGAGTTTGGGGCTGTGATCCGAAAAATTTGCAGAACTTTGGGAATTGAAACATCGGTTATTTATTTTCATTGTAAATGTTTCCGGTATGAATACTAACTGTAAGCATTTATTGATACAAAAGTAGCACAACCGACTCGTGCTGGCAACCTTTCGCCAGTATCAAAGCCAAGAATATATAACATCTGCTTCACGTTGTTATATTACATTTGAAGTTAAAGGAGTATAAAGAAATTTAGGGTTACCTGAAGCGAGTTTTTTCAAATAAATGAAAGCTTAATATTTGCTGTTTATTGTCACTACAATATCATAACCATTTGAAAATTCTGCGATAAAACCGCTTAATAAAGATATTGCAATTAAACACAAAACCAACAATAGCTGGCAACCCTATCATGGCTTTTCAACCAAATTTGGCTTGAATAATGTTTATAATAGGTTCCAGTAATTGTATGAAATTCGTATTGATTTCATGACTGCACTGGAAGTTATAGGGCAAAAAGTTTTATTTTCCTGAGCGAATTTTCAAAACCAAAGACACAAAAATTGCCATAGCTGGCAGCACCAATCGAATTTTTCATTCAAATTTCGATCAAACAGAGTTTAGAGTAGGGTGCAGCTACTGTGTCAATTTCATGAAAATCTGGTAACTTATTCACATTTCATAGGGCAAAAAGCATTTTTTTCTTTGTAATTTTTCAAGATGGTACCACTAGAACAGAGTTGCCTACAATTCACAATCGCTTCTATCAGACCTGGCCCTTTTTAAGTCCAATGCATTCTGTGAATTTCAATTTTATCTGATTATTGATTCGTGAGTTCCCGTGAACAGAAGTTTTTGAAGCTAAAAATATAGGTTAACTGAGAAAGGGTTGCCGTTCTTGTCCGTCATGAAATTTCCAAAGTTTTACTTTGACTGTGTAGATTGAGCATAAGATTTGTATACAGATTGGTTTAATTGTAGAAACGGACATTTTTTATAGGATATTCGATGGTTTGAATGTTTTCACTTCCAAATTTTTATTTTTTCAAATTTAAGACACCAAAATTATCATAGCTGGCAGCTCCAACCAAATTTTTCAACCAAATTTCTACCAAACGTGGTTTGAAGGTGCAGCTACGGTGCGAATTTCGTCAAAATCGAACGATTCAATCAGAACTTATAGGGCTAAAAGCAGTTATCTTTTTTAGTGATTTTTCAAGATGGCACCACTGGCACAGAATCACCCGCCTTTAAAAATTACTTCTATCAGACCTGGTCCTATTTAAGACCAATATATTCTGCAAATTTCAATAAATTCTGTTCATCGGATCGTGAGTTTCCGTGCACAGAAGTTTTTGATGCTAAAAATATAGGTAAATTGGACAAGGGTTGCCAGGCGTGCCCGTTATACCATATCAAATTTTTTTCTTTATTTATGTAAACAAAGCACAAAATTTACATATGAGTGGCTTTTTTTTTAAGAAACGACATTTTTTCAAGAGAGACGATGATTCGGAGGTTTTCACTTTCAGTGCCGCCCCTAGCTACAGGGTTGCCAGCACGCTCATGAAAACGTACATTTATCTTCAACTAAATAAAACAAACATGTCCTGAAAATTTCGTAATTATTGAATAGCTTTGTCAAAAGTTATTGCAATTTAAAAATTTTCAAATTTTCCCGTTCTCTTTTTAGGCACCCAGCGCACACATGGGGTTAAAAAATTCCAAAACGTTATCCCATTCACATGTAAAACTTGTTCGAAATTTATGTCGTTAACTTTATTTTTGCAAAAATTATTTGTGTACGGAATAATAGGTATATTAAAAAAATTACTAAAATGGCCGCCGGCGCCAAAGGGTTAAAGATTATTAACTTTTTGTGAGATCTGGCACTATTCTGCATATACATCAATGTGTCCTGAAAATTTCAGCTCAATCGGATGGCGCGTTCCTGAGATTTTTTCACTGAAATTTTTTGATGATATATATATATATATATATATATATATATATATATATATATATATATATATATATATATATATATATATATATATATATATATAGAAATATGAATTTTTGGCCAAAGTGATTTTAATACTAATGTTCTTCTTCGAACATTAGTAAAAATGCGAACCAAATTTGAAAGCCAGATTCAAATTAAATTTAATAAATATTGCTTTTTACGATACCAGTTGTCTAGTAATTTATCCAACAGTTAAGCTAAGCTGTTTTTATAAGCTGAATTTTTTCAAGCAAACCATAAGAAACCCAAACATCAGCCGTTAAGATTACCAAAAATTGGAAAGCATAAAAACGGCTCTGCTCCTTGCATTTCCAACCCAATAATCAGATCAAACCGAAACTCACAGGTAAGGTTAGCTTCAACTTGAAGCATATTTTGTATATTTTTGGGTGTTGTGTTAGCAAATGGTTGTCAGCACCAATTATTTAAGTTATTTTTATACGATTAGAGGTTTTTCTAAATTTTTGTATGATAAACATCTACAATGAAAATAACGCCTCGTCCACATTGGCCATGGGAGATGGCATGACATTCGACTTGCCATGGAAATGGAAAATGTAGACGGTAAATGGCATGACATATTTGATGGCATGACATATTTGAAGCCATATGGCAAGACATTTGCATGGCCATGATCATGGCCATATTCTGACAGTTTTTCATTTTCAAAATGGCGATGTCGAGGGAAATAGTGTTACAAATCCTAAACGAATACAAAAAAAAAGATTGCTTATGGAATTATATGTTCCCTCTTCCTCAATTTACGCCTTTCCTCACATTCCGCTTCCTCTAACCTTTGCAGTGCTTTCAAACACCGGATAACGCGCACATGTTCACTGCTGAGCGACATTTTCAAAATGATATGGCATGACATGCCGTTGCCCAGAACTGACATTCGTTGCCATCGCATATGGCAGAGCTCATGGCTAATGTAGACTCTAGATTAGTAACCAGAGGTTAAATTTTCGAAGTTTCTAAATTCTTCGGATAGAAACCCCCGCAAATCTTTATTTTTTTCTTTTAGAACCGAAATTCACAGATCTTATGCATAAAAAAAGTTTTGTCAGTACTGACCAATTTCATCATTTTTGCACCAAAAGGTATTGCTGTCAAATTTTCACTTGATAAGTATACTACGAGCATAATCAAAATAAATAAAAATTGTTTTATATATCTACCCTTTGAATTTTCTTCAACTCGTATCCTTGGAGATCATCCCACTCTAAGGCTTTGCATGCACTCATCTTATGCGCTAAAGTTAATTTGAAATTCAGCACAGTCTTAATTTTACTACTCAATATTTAACAAAATCATTATACCACATCCTGAGTTCAATCAGGGATAAAATGATTCCACGCTCATATGAATTGATTGAAAATTTATGAATTCATCTTTCTATCAGCTTCAACCCCTAGACTTAACAGTTTCCTACCGTTTTGCGCTAAACCAGATGTCGTTCTGCACTTATCGTTATTCCATTTTATTCGAATAAAATCTGTCATTTATAATTCCGAGTAATACGCAATTCGATAGTTGGGGCTTTTGTCAACATTGCACGCTCGATAAAAATAGAATAACTTTACTCTGCATCCGGAGTATATGAAGACGTCTCAACTAAATTGTTGAGTGAAATCTTTTAAATTTAAAAATAGACTTGATCGTTTTTCTTAATCTTTTGGCTGAAACATATTTTATGAGGTTTAATCTTTCGATGTAACTACTTTAGCTTCTTTCTACTTTTGAGTTTCTTTCGAATAGTGTCTTTTTAAGACAGGGAGTTTCTATGAAAATAAATTTGACTAATTGAAAGTTCTTGAATTTGTACTTTCCAGCACAGGTGCAAAATATTGAAACTAATTTCCATTAATACTTTGATAATCTGAAAAATAATTGTCTGCAGTAACAAAAAATTTTATTTGAGAGCTGCAAATAGTTCTTAAATTTGAAATTTTCTAAGAATTTCCATATTACGAGAGATAAGCCATTAATCATTTTAATATCTCTGTTAATAATTTGCATTCAAAGTGAAATGGTTCTCTGCATGGTTTTACTCTATCCAAAGTGTAAACGTGCATAGCGAACTTAAACGCAAAAAAAATTGCTGTCTGAAAAAAAGGTGGAAAATGTCGTCAACACTTATAGCGACAACATCCACTAGAACTGTTACTACTGGCTGAAGCTGAATTTATCGTCTTCGCTGTCACAATCACCGTCGTCAAAGCTTCATGGTCTTGAAGAACATTTCAAAGAGGATGCTCTTTGAACAGTTTTAACACGTACATGCATTTGAAATAAAACTGGGGGTTCTTAATAAAATTTAAGATACATTCATGTGTGAAAAGGGAGCAAAACATGTACAGTCGGCTTCAAGGAGAGTGAAACGATTGAGGAAATGCTTGAACGCAGTGTTCTTCAGCAAATTTCTTCCTATTGAATGATACATATACTTTTTCAAAAGGAATGATATGATAAGGTAAAATATGAGTTATGTGGAAGATGTATGTGAGAGATATTGACTTGCAGAAGGTGATGCTAAACGAAACGTATATTATTCTCGCGATGCTTGAAAATTAAATACACTTAAATCAGTCATTTTTCATTGATTTTAATTCAAATGAAAATATGAAAAAGTAATGCTTAGTTGTAAAAAAGTAATGCAAAAGATACAACGCAGTGTTGCCATCAAGAAAAAAAGTAACACCCAGACCTGCAGTTGCTAGTTTTTTCAAAAACTAAATAAAAAAAAAACTCTAGCGCACCTGAACCGCTAGAAACACTAATGTTCGAAGAACAGTAGAAGAATCGTGCAGGTTTTGAGTGCATATTCCACCACATGTGCTGCTTATTACGGCCAAACTGTTTCAAATGCCACGTTTTACTTTCGTCTAAAGAATGCATTATAACTCATATGGTGGAAGGTTTCAGATATTACCACTGGCATGAATTTCAACGTTTATGAGAGCAAAACACGGGTTAATTACATTCGTTAAAAGTTGCTTATTTCACATAATTTTGAAAGCAGCATCTCATATAACATCAATGAAGAAAATGCTCAGTGCCTGCAGCACTGTAATTGAAGTTGGTTTTTGGGGCTGCGATCCGAAAAATTTGCAGAACTTTGCGAATTGTAACATCGGTTATTTATTTTCATTGTAAATGTTTCCGGTATGTATACTAACTGTAAGCATTTATTGATAAAAAAGTAGCACAACCGACTCGTGCTGGCAACCTTTCGCCAGTATCAAAGCCAAGAATATATCAAATCTGCTTCATGTTGTTTAATTACATTCGAAATTATAGGAGTATAAAGAAATTTAGGGTTACCTGCAGCGAGTTTTTTCAAATGATCGAAAGCTTAATATTTGCTGTTTATTGTCACTACAATATCCTTACCATTTAAAAATTCTACGATAAAACCGCTTAATAAAGATATTGCAATTAAACACAAAACCAACAATAGTTGGCAACCCTATCGTGGCTTTTCAACCAAATTTGGCCTGAATAATGTTTACAGGTTTCATTAATTGTATGAAATTCGTATTGATTTCATGACTGCACTGGAAGTTATAGTGCAAAAAGTTTTATTTTCCTGAGCGTATTTTCAAAACCAAAGACACAAAAATTACCATAGCTGGCAGCACCAATCGAATTTTTCAACCAAATTTGCACCAAACAGAGATTCAAGTTAGGTTTAGCTACTGTGTCAATTTCATGAAAATCTGGTAACTTATTCACATTTCATAGGGCAAAAAGCAGTTTTTTTTCTTTGTAATTTTTCAAGATGGCACCACTGGCACAGACTTGCCAACAATTCAAAATCGCTCCTACCAAATCTGGTCTTACTTAAGTTCAATGCATTCTGTAAATTTTAGCTGTATCTGATCATTGGTTCGTGAGTTTCCGTGAACAGAAGTTTTTGATGCTAAAAATATAGGTTAACTGGGAGAGGGTTACCGTTCTTGTCCGACATGAAATTTCCAAAGTTTTATTTTGAACGTGTAGATAAAACATAAGATTTATATACAGATTGGTTTTATTGTAAGAAACGGACATTTTTTTGAATATTCGATGGTTTGAATGTTTTCACTTCCAAATTTTTTTTTTTCAAAATGAAGACACCAAAATTATTATAGCTGGCAGCTCCAACCGAATTTTTCGACCAAATTTCTACCAAACTTGGCTTAAAGTAAGGTCCAGCAATTGTGTGAGTTTCGTCAAAATCGAACGATTCAATCAGAATTTATAGGGCTCAAAACAGTTATCTTTTTTAGTGGTTTTTCAAGATGGCACCACTGGCACAGAATTACCCGCATTTCAAAATCAATTCTATCAGACTTGGTCCTATTCAAGGCCAATACATTCTGTGAATTTCAAATAATTCTGATCATCGGATCGTGAGTTTCCGTGAACAGAAGTTTTTGATGCTAAAAATATAGGTAAATTGGGCAAGGGTTACCAGGCGTGCCCGTTATACTATATCTTTTTTTTTTCTTTGGTTATGTAAACAAAGCACAAGATTTACATATGAGTGGCTTTTTTTTGAAGAAACGGCATTTTTTCAAGAGAGACGATGATTTGGAAGTTTTCATTTTCATTGCCTGCCCTAGCTACAGGGTTGCCAGCACGCAAATTAAAAGCTACACAAATCTACAACTAAATAATATCAATATGTCCTGAAAATTTCGTAATGATTGAATAGCTCTGTCAAAAGTTATCGAAATTTAAAAATTTTCAAATTTGTCCTTCCTCTTTTTAGGCACCCAGCGCACACATAGGGTTAAAAAATTCCAAAGCATTATCCGATTCATATGTAAAACACGTTAGAAATTTATTTCGTTAACTTAATTTTTGCGAAAATCATTTGTGCACGAAATAATAGGAATATTAAAAATATCACTTAAATGGCCGCCGGCGCCAAAAGGTTAACAATAACTGACATTTAAGAAACGGACATTTTTAGGATATTCGATGGTTTGAATGTTTTCACTTCCAAATTTTTATTTTTTCAAATTGAAGACACCAAAATTATCATACCTGGCAGCTCCAACCGAATTTTTCAACCAAATTTCTACCAAACGTGGTTTGAAGTAAGGTCCGGCTATTGTGTGAATTTCGTCAAAATCGAACGATTCAATCAGAATTTATAGGGCTAAAAGCAGTTATCTTTTAGGGTGATTTTTCAAGATGGCACCACTGGCACAGAATCACCTGCATTTCAAAATTACTTCTATCAGACCTGGTTCTATTTAAGACCAATACAGTCTGCAAATTTCAATTAATTCTGCTCATCGGATCGTGAGTTTCCGTGAACAGAAGTTTTTCATGCTAAAAATATATGTAAATTGGGCAAGGGTTACCAGGCGTGCCGTTATACCATATCAAATTTTTTTTTGTCTATGTAAAAAAAGCACGAAATTTACATATGAGTGGCTTTTTTTTGAAGAAACGGCATTTTTTCAAGAGAAACGATAATCTGAAGGTTTTCACTTTCAGTGCTTGCCCTAGCTTCAGGGTTGCCAGCACGCTCATCGAAAGCTACACGAATTCACAACTAAATAATACCAATATGTTCTAAAAATTTCGTAATGATTGAATAGCTCTGTCAAAAGTTATCGCAATTTAAATATTTTCAATTTTTCCCGTTCTCATTTTAGGCACCCAGCGCACACATGGGGTTAAAAAAATCCAAAACATTATCCGATTTACATGTAAAACACGTTCGAAATTTATTTTGTTAGCTTTATTTTTGCAAAACTTATTTGTGTACGGAATAATAGGTATATTAAAAATATCACTAAAATGGCCGCCGGCGCCAAAGGGTTAAAGATTTTCAACTTTTTTTGAGACTTGGCACTATTCTGCATATACATCAATGTGTCCTAAAAATTTCAGTTCAATCGGATGGCGCGTTCCTGAGATTTTTTCACTGAAATTTTTTGATGATATATATATATATATATATATATATATATATATATATATATATATATATATATATATATATATATATATATATATATATATATATATATATATATATATATATATATATATATATATATATATATATATATATATATATATAGATATATATATATATATATATATATTTATATAGAAATATGATTTTTTGGCCAAAGTGATTTTAATACTAATGTTCTTCTTCGAACATTAGTAAAAAGTCCACCAGATGTTGCCAACTTTTCCAAACATTTTATGACTTGATGTCGGTGCTATAAAAAGCAAGTTTCTTATTTCAATCATTTATTTTACGTTTAAAACTTTAAATATTTCAAAATAATATCATTCAAGGTTTCATCTTCGTCAGAATGTCCTAGATTCGTAAACATTTGGGATTTGTAGCAGGAGTTGATGGTTGAAAGGTCGAAGTTTAAATGGATGGCGCACTTGTTTATGTTATAGGCGTGACAATTTTGATTTAAAGTCCTCAGTTTTTTTCGTATAATAGTCCGGGGAAATTTAACATGGTGCTTCGGATAAATTAGGGGAAAGCTGAATTTGGTGTGAACTTTGGTACTAGCATCAGGGGCGGATTTGCCACTAGGCCCGGTAGGTCCGGGCATAGAGCGGCGAATTTCGAGGGCGGCAAATTTCGTGGGCTGCAAATTTTCAAATTTTTTTGGGCGGCAGTATTTTTTCTGTCGTATATGTACATATATCTGAGTTGAATGAGCCTAACACCTCAAGCCAACCGAATTCTCTAAAAAATCAATGCAGGCGAAAATTCACCTCTGATAAATTTTTTCGATCACGGTAAAGGACCAAAGAACTCAAAAAATACCTAAAAAAAAGTACTTAGAAAGTATCTGAAAATACCTAAAAAGAGCCTAAAAAGACCTAAAAAGATCCTAAAAAAACCCAAATAATACCTCCTCAATTTAGGAAAAGCTTATCAGAGGTAAATATTTGCGTGCATTGATTTTTCAGACAACCTTTTTTATTATTATGGTACAGGGTATATCAACTACATACGAATCTCTTTATTTTTGATGTGTTTTTTAAATTGTACTTCATTACTGAAATTAATTTCTATAAAAAATTTTCTATAAAATGAAATCTAGAACATCATAGGTCAAAATATTTCTGGTTCATCCTTAACTAATAACATATCGAACATTAATTTACAGTAGTCGAGTTCATAGTTGATATCGAGTCAAGTGCGGAAGCAAACTTTGAACGGAATAATAAACATACTTATAAAAATATGAGCGATGACGTTGCAATTATAGGCGATGTAAAGGTGTATACGGTTTTGGACTGTTAAAAATTGGTATTTTTGGATTCTTTTTTTATGTACTTTTAGGCTCTTTACCGTGTGTGTATTTTAATAATTATTTGTGTAGCAAGGGCGCAGTAATGGGGAACTCTGACGAGCGAACCGGTTCCGGTTTTGCTCTGATATTTCTTTTTTGTGAGCTTGAGCGCAACGAAAAACAGCGAAGTCTTCTAGGGAATCGAAAAAAATCGCGCATTGTCACATATAATATAATTCACGAAAAGGGCGGCAAATATTTCTCAGGCCTAGGGCGGCGATATGGTCAAATCCGCCCCTGACTAGCATGTTGAACAATCGCACACTTTTCATGACCTTTGACCTATTATATAAAGTAACGCAGCACTCAGATCGATGAGAGCTTTTGACATTTTATTCAACATGCCAGTATCAAGATTCATACCAAAATTCAGCTTTCCCCTAATTTTTCCGAAGTTTCGCCTTTTGTATGTCAGATTTCACTGGACTATAAGTATAATTGAGTTTGGATTTTTTGATACCATCCTGTTTCGCAACTTGGTTTTTATTATTATATTCGACTGGTGCGTTTGAATGTGGCAACGATAAAACTGTGGCTGCCAAATCTGATGTATCTTTTTAGGTATAAAATCATGCGCGCGTCTTTGAATTTAAGAACTTGAGCGCAAAGCTTTACAGTATCAGTAGTTACGTCTCATTTGACAAAATGAGTTCAGAGCCATTGCTGTAAATTTTTTTATATTTTTTTTTATATTTGTTTTTCGTCGCAACCAAGTTCCACAGGAACTTCAACAATTTAATTGTCTTTTTACTTATTTTCGAAAAATTTCAGTGAAAAAATCTCAGAAACGCGCCATCCGATTGAACTGAAATTTTCAGGATATATTGTTGTATAGGCGGAATAGTACAAATTCACACCCAAAGTTAATAATCTTTAACCCTTTGGCGCCGCGTTCATTTAAGTGATATTTTAAATATTCTGTGAACAAATAACTTCTGCAAAAATAGTGCTTATGGAATGAATTTGAAACGTGTTCTACATGTGAATATGATAATATTTTTGAAATTTTTTACCCTACGTGTGCGCAAGGCGCCTCACATGAGATTGAGAAAATTTGAAATTTTTTGAATTGTGATAGCTTTTAACCAAATAATCAGATCACTATGAAATTAGAAATACCTATTGATATTACTAAGTTGTACACTCGTGTAGTCTTTTTTGAACGTACTGACAACCCTGCAGCAACGGCAGGCATTGAAAGTGAAAACCTTCAAACCATCGTCTCTAATGACAATTTTTCGTTTTTGACAGTGAAAACCAATTCATATGAAATCTTATGCTTTGTTTATACAAACAAAGGAAATCTTTTGAAACTTTACAGCGCAAAAGAACGGTAACCCTCCTCCAATTTATCTAAATTTTAAGGATCACAAATTTCCATTCACGAGAACTCACGACCAAATTATCAAATTCAGCTGAAATTTACAGAATGTATTGGTATTAAGTAGGACCAGGTCTGATAGAAGCGATTTGGGAATGCGGGCAACTCTGTTCCAGTGGTACCATCTTGAAAAACTATAAAGTAAAAACAAATGGTTTTTGCACAATGAATTCTGATGCAGTTACTAGGTTTTCATGAAATTCACACAGTAGCTCAACCTTATTCTAAGCCGTGTTTGGCAGAAAGTTGGTTGAAAAATGGTGTTGGTGCTGCCAGCTATGGTTATAAGGGTATCTTGAGTTTTACAAATTCGCTAAGGAAAATAAAGGTTTTTGCCCCATAGCTTCCAGTACAGTCACGAAATCAAAACGAATTTCATGTGATAAATGGAACATATTATAGGCATTATTCAGCCGAAATTAGGCTAAAAAGCCATGACAGGGTTGCCAGTTATTGTTGGTTTTATATTGATTTGCAATATCTGTACTATGCGATTTAATCGGAAAGTTTTCAAACGGTAATGATCTTGTAGTGACAATAAACAGCAAATATTAACTTTTCGAAAATTTGAAAACTTTTGCGACTGGTTTGTACCCCTATAACTTCCAATGCATAAATCAGATAAAAAAGAAATTCGTAGGGTAGGTTGATTTTAATGTGAGGCAGGTGTGATATATATTTGGCTTTGATGCTGGTGAAGGGTTGCCAGCGCGAGGCGTTTTGTGATATTTTCGTTTCAATAAATGCTTAAATTAGGTATTTATATCGCGAACATTTACAATGGAAATAAGCTACCAATCTTTAAATTGTCTACGTTCCAGAAATGTTTTGCTCCCAAACATCTATCGTTTTTTGATCCCAAATATATTTCTATCCCTGTATGTTTCGATGAAAGTTATTTGATTTTGGCGTGAGGCAATTCCTTTAGACTTTTAGTTAAAGTGTTGGTAAAGTCTTGCAAGCACTGAGTATTTTCTATGTTTATGTAATGTTATGCTGCTTTCAAAGTTTTGCAGTGTTTGGCTTACCTTAATCCCGAAATTCGTGCACGTGGTGGTCCTGGAATTGTTTCCGCCTTATGAGATCAAATGCATTGTTAAGATCTAAGTGGTTTTGCACTCGAAACAGGTTGGAGCACGTGTGGTAGAATATGCACCCAAAGTTTGCACGATTATTCTATTGTTCATCAGACATAAGTACATATTTTTTGCTGTTTGCGTTCGCTAGAGTTTTTTATTTCAAAGTCTTTTTTACATAAAACTGGGACATTTTTCACGGTTTTGCAACTCTTTTGTCAGTTTTATGGTGAAACCAATGCACCTTTTTGTAACTGCTACGTCATTTAAGGGTGGCAAACTAGTATTTAAAACGTGAGACTCATACATATGTATATCCTAGATAGGGCACTGAATTTAGGTGGTTATCAGTTTTGATGGTTAAGATTATTTGCTGCAAGACGTGACGAATATTAATTCGTCACGTTTTGCATCGTTCGGAATTAAGATCCTCTTGATAGAAACTGATTGTAATAAGCACATTAGCGAAGATAACATTTCGACAAGATCAATAATCTCTCCTTAAAAGACTTTCATTGCCTATTGAACATAATTTAAAATACTTTTCAGGTACAAAAAATGCAAACGGTTAGCTTCGTCTCTGTACATTTCACTCAACATATTTGCTGTATGCCAGTTATTATTAATCATAACAAAATGCGTCTTAAGCCCTTTTCACTAATCCAAAATACGAACAACAGTCAGTTCTATACACAGTCAGCGAGTATCACAAGCTTTAAGAATTTTTAAAGGTTCTTTGCAGCAATTAATTACTATATATACGAGTAATTATTTCTTTATATTGTTGTTGACGCTTAGATGAATTCGAAAATCATTTATAAGTTCACTGCATCTAATTTATAATATTTTTTCAAAATTGACGTACAAATGATTTTCAAGTACCCAAAATTGATTTTCAACCAAGCGTTCAAACGATAACGATACTATTATAACTGTAATTATTTTTGTCTATCCAAGAAAGTTTTAGTACTTTTCCAATTTTTCCTTTCTCTTTTCTTGCTCAATCTACTACAATTTCGTTTACAATTTCATTTCTATTGTAATTAAATTTCTATTGTGACTTAATATTTTGATATGAGTCCATTTTGATTTGATCTTCGACCGACTGTCATTTGATATTTCAAGTCGGCAGTATCAGATTAGTATTTAGATATGTTTTATCGTTCGCGACTCTTTGTGGTGGTTTCCACTTCAGATTGGAGCAGCAACCAGCAGGAAGTCGCCCACATGCGCCCGAACGTAGCAGCAGCTCGATTCAATCCGGACGAACCAGGACTACAGCAAAGCACATGCAGACTTCGTCCCGCTCCTCGATCAATCAATGCCGTGCCAGAAGACTGCTTTAATAAGGAGGAACTCAGACAGTTGTAGTATTATAACAAAAATTTTGCTATGGTAAAACGAAGAGATCGCTTTGTTTGGATCACTCATTACAGGTTTCAGCCACATTTTGAACTCTTCTTGTCGCTCCTTCTCCGTCCTATATGTTTGGGCGTATACCTTTCTTTAAGAGAAATATTCATTTCAAACACCTAACAATAATGTGATCTATAATTGTAACGATTATTTGGCACCTCACTTAAGTATGAAGTCGTTAGATTTTACTTAGTCGCTAAAATGCTAAATAATGTCGCTAAAGACAACAAAATTCTGCTAGATCTAGCGACAAAGTCGTTAAAAGGGCAACACTGGTACAAAGTTCATAGTTTCTTCGGAAACACTGTACATATCTACCTTAACATTTTGCTCTAACAGTGAAAAAGTGAAAAAGAATATGTTGTATCATTATTCTGCTCATAAATGCCAATTTGGTCTAGCCAAAAAGTTGTAATCTTTCAAAAGACACATTAACGTTCTTGCGAAATGCAAAAGACTGCATCATCACTTTTATGGACATGCACTGTGGCCTTGTTTCATATTAGTGAAAAATTCTGGGCGTTCTTTTTGATATGTTAGTTCGGATCTTACCTATGAATGGTAAAAAAAAATTAATATGATAAATTTAAATGTTTTTTTCTTTATTAATATCTTTTCTGATGCGCCAATAAAATTATTTATTTATTTTTTTTACCATCAAGCAAGGTGTACATGTATAGAAGCATAAAATAAAATAGTACATGCATACAATTACGATACAAAATAAAAGAAAAATTATATGTGCGCATAAATAAATTAGTTGCAAAAAAAGTAATAAATAAATGACAAATAAGTTTTTGTTAACATGGCATACCAATAAAATTAAACTGAATATTTTGAATAAAAACCATCAAAAATATAAATTAATCAATAATTAACATTGATATACATCAAAAAATGATCAATGGATGAAAACTTGAGGTTCGGTTTAGCGGCAAGCAAACTTTTATAAAATTAATCTTATATTAAAATAAGGTAGTTTTGTTTTGTT